>JADRCD010235233.1:19765-32435 GCA_019843815.1 Montemys delectorum
GAATATTGACTGGCTGTTTACGTCTACATAATAGAGAAGGGTTACTGCCTCCACTTAAAGAATAATGAGAATTGTGTCTTCCCGAGAGCACAAGCAGGGAGCAGATAAATGTTACTGTGACAAACTGAGAAAATGAGCAGTTTTATCTTATTAGATTGTTTCCACAGGGCTGCCAATGTAACAAGTGACAGATCATCATCACCAACTAAATAATAAACATTATTGAAGTTCGCAACAGACATTATTATATTTAGGATAATTTTTTGTAATTGTTTTTGAAATTAATATCTTGGTCAAAGAGAGCCCATTGGGTCAATGATATATAATTTAGCCTGACCCCAGCATTTCACAGTGGTTGCAAATATGTTACAGACTAGGTACCACTGACTTCCAGCAGGATATGATCTAGTAGAAACAGTAGCTTCTATTGGAGAGCCACATTACCCCATACCCCAGTTGCTGATTCACAAATATGTAGGAGATGAGTTGAAACAATGTTTCAAGTATGATGTGGAATCTTCACTCACTTTAATGTGTTTTGTCTTTCTTAGCAATTATCTACTTCTTAAACTACATTCCATATCTTTCATCCTGGTTTGATGATTACCAAAGTGAATTTTTTTATACTCAAAATATGAGACATTCCTTTCAAATTTTAGGGAAGAAAATAAATTAGACTAACCCTTAGCTGAACATGTGCATTAGTCCTGTTTTATGCCGCCAGTGTCTTTTCCTGTTGCTATGATAAAAATCTGTAACAAATGTAACTTAAGAGACAACTGGCCTTTATGGCTCACAGTTCAAGGGAGGAGGAAACTTGGCAGGACCTCAAGGCAGCCGGTCACATTGCATCTGCCAGCAAGAAGCTTTGAGCGATGATTGCACACACTCAGATAGCTTTCTCCTTTTTGTGCAGTCCAGGACCCCAGCCTAGGGAATGACACCACCCAATTTTAAGATGGGTCTTCCCACCTCAATTAGGATAATCAATATAATCCCCCACTGGTATGCTAGAGGTTTGTCTTGTAATTGATTTTAGTCACATTGGCAGGCAATATTGACCTTCACCTGCTGCTTTGGACACTTGATCCCCAGTTACTGGAGCCATTGTGGGGCTTTCTTATGGTTTGGCTTCCCGGAGGAAGAATCTCCCTGGGATAAGCTTTAAAGAAAAAAGTCCTCTCTGACACTTCTAGTTTGCTCTCTCTGCTTTCTGTTTCTGGTGCAAGATGGGAGCCCCGGCCCCCCCTTTCCTGTTCCTGCTGCTAAGCCTGCCAGCTCTTCTGTCCCTGGAACCACAAGGCAAAAGAAACTCCTTCTATAAGTTGCTTTGGTCATGGTGTTTTCACAGGAAAAGGAAAGCAACCGATAAGTATACTAGTTGTTTTAGTGTATCTTAATTACAAGGCCCTGGCTTGTTCTCCTCTGTTGTTATGGTCCCAGTACACCGGTGGCACTCAATACATGTTTGATGAATGAATCACTGAGTGACTATGGATGGAAAAGTCATTTCCTTCCATTTGTGACCTCATGAGATATGGAGAAGCACCAGTGTGAGCGAAGGTTGTGTGATCAAATCTGAATGTTGGATTTAGGAATCCGAGTTGTGTCTATAGACAGTGGGAGGCTTGAACATTGGAGAGGGTCTGGAGCTCTGCAGGTTGGTGGCAGGGCTTATGTATAAAGATCTCAAAGGCCCCATTTAGAGTGGCAATACCAGAATCCTAAAGTGGAGATGATAAATCGTCTAGTGGAAAACTCGTGATGATTCTTGTTTTGTGTGAAGTTGAAGAGCAAAGGGAAGCTATCGAAAAGATCACTTTCCTGTCAGTAGTCTTCCAAGCACACAGTTAGTTCCACTCTCAGGGGGTCTGGAGCTAACCCCAGAGTGGGGGTGGGGTTGGTTGTAGAGTGTGGAAACTTCATTCCTAGGAGATTGGGATTTATGAGTCTAATTATATCCCTCACCAAAACAGACAAACAAGGAGATTAAAGTAGGGGAACTACAATTCAGAACAGAAAATTAGATCAAAGATAATTATTTAGCAATAATCTATGTATAAATAGTGTTTTAGTGAGAATGGAAGAACTCATGCAGACTTCAGGAAAAATAGTAGAATTAAAAGTTTAGTCTTGGAGACTGAGGGTCTTAGTGGTGGAGTTTGTGACTTTGCATGAGTCAGTCTCCAGGCTTAAAAAAGTAAAATCATCAAGAACAAGTAAATTAACAAATCCCTGAAACTCTGTTAAATTTGGTTACTTGCAGGCACTGTACAAAATTATCAAATTAGTGTTTGTAATTTGTCTCTCATATTAGCAAACAAGTTAATTTGGTTGTAACCTCTAAAGAAAAGTTTTAAATTGATTTAAATTAAAGTTGGTACTAAGAAGGATTAAAGGCATAGTTCATAATAGTTGTAGATGTGGGTGATACTTTGAATCTCAATATCATTGCAGTCTTATTTAGTACTTCCTTCTGCTCCTATGTATTCATTATATGGATATTTGAGGGTAACATTATTTGAGAAAATTTCCCAGTTTGGGGCATATCATCATAGTATATTATCAGGGTACCTTACTGTCATTTTATAAAATTGTTGTTTGGTTGGTTTTTGAGACAGGGTTTCACTATGTAGCTCTAGCCTGGACCTTGCTTTGTAGACCAGGCTAGAACTCACTGAGATCCTGACTGCTTCCTGAATGCTGGGATTAAAGGTTTACACCACCATGCTCAGCCACTGCCAATTCTTTAAAGTCTTAGAAACCAAGATTTCTGCACAAACAACATTGTGCAGACCATCTTCTACAGTTCCTCATTCAAGTCTGATCTTCATATCCTATAGGCTTACAAATCCTATTCAAGTGGTTATTCCTACTAACTAGCATTAAAAATTGTTTAACAATGCTCTTTTATATTCAGCTTGGTGACCATAGCCAATCTGCCAGAGTGGCATTATTACAGCTGCAGCTTAACAAGGAGTCAAATGAGACCCAGAGAGGGTGAGCAACTTCACCACATACAACATATCTTTAAAACTTTTTTTGTTTTGTTTTGTTTTGTTTTTTTCAAGACAGGGTTTCTCTGTGTAGCCCTGGCTGTCCTGGAACTCACTCTGTAGACCAGCCTGTCCTCAAATTTAGAAATCCACCTGCCTCTGCCTCCCAAGTGCTGGGATTAAAGATGTGCGCCACCACTGTCTGGCTTTAAAACATTTTAAGAGCTGATAGGCAGGCTGGAGAGATGGCTTAGCATTTAGAGTTCTTGCTGCTCTTCTGGAGGACCCAGGTTTGGTTCCCAGAACATACGTTGGGCTGTTCATAAATGCTTATAATTCCAGGTCCAGGAGGTCTGTACCCTCTTCTAGCTCCCACAGGTGCCCTCATACATGTGGTAGACACACACACACACACACACACACACACACACATGCACACACACATATGCACACACAAATAAAAGTAAATTTTTAAAGATCTACAGGACTTGTTAGTGGGATCCAGGAATTCATAAAGAAATTTACTTGATGTGAGGAACTTGTCATTTTTTTTTTCTGAGAACAGGTCTTGTTACCCCAAATTGTCCTTGGATGGCAAGGATGGGTAGGCAAGGATGACCTTGACTTCTACTGCCCAGCAGCCACCTCCTGATTGCTGGGCTTAGAGGTGTTCCTGCAGTGCCTGGCTTGACGTGGTGCTGAAGCCGAAGCCAGGACTTCCTGCATGCTAGGCAAGCACCCCATGAACTGAGCTTTCTCTCCAGCTCCTACATGTATTTTTGCAGTTTAAAAATAAGACAGGTGCTAAATTTACTGATACTGGACATACAAGTAAATCCTCTGTAATAATTACTTCTCTTGCTTGTTGTGGCCAAAGTACTCAGCCAGAAGCAACTTCAGGAGAGACACATTTATTGTGGCTCATGGTTTGAAGGATACAGTCCATCATGTAGGGAAGATGCGGCAGCAGGAGAGTGACCCAGCTGCATACTTTATCCACAACTGGGAGGCAGAGAGCCGTGAATGCTGGTTCTCAGCTTATTTTATCATTTTCATTTGGTAGGGGACCCCAGCGTCTTTCTACCTTAATTAACCTGATCTAAAAACTTCTTTATAAACATACCTAAAGGCTTGTCTCCTAGATGACTCTAGATCCTGTTAGGTCTGAAATCAATGAATGCTTAGCATCACAATCTTGAACGTTGAACGGTCTCTGTGTCAGATGGTCCAGCCCCTTGCCTTGTTCAGTTTAAAGGCCCTATGTGAGCACCACAGTGCAGACAGTTTCCCTGGACATCTCTGGCTTTCTCACTTTCAGTCCACATGGCCAGCTATAAGAACTTATAAATTAGATGTTACAGTTCCTTTTAAAATCCTGCACGTTTGCTCGTTTTTGAGACAGGGTCTCAGGTAACTTGGGTTGGCCTCAAACTCATTATGTAGCCAAGCATGACCTTGAACTCCTGACCATCTTGCCTCTACTTCTGTAGTGCTTGGATTACAGGTCTTTGCCTCCCATGCTTTGATGTGATGTTCCAGTTTTTGAACTGATGAGAAGGAATACTACACTTGATTTTAGCCAAAAGACTGAGAAATGGTGATGACAATGACGACGACGATGATCCAGTTTTTAGAAATTTTTATTCATTTTTATTTTACATATATGAGTGTTTTGACTGTATATATGTGTGTCTGTATACCCTGCCTGTACCTGGTAGATGCCCTCAGAGGATAGAAGAGACCATCAGATGCTCTGAAACAGAGTTACAGATGATTGGGAGCTATGTGTGGATGCTGAGAACTGAGCCTGGGTCAGTGCTCATTGCTCTTAAGATCAAGCGATCTCTCCAGCCTCTGTTCTGGTGTTTGTTTTTTTTTTTTTAACTTCAACTATTGCCTAATGTTTTCAAGCATGAATAATGATATCTTCATATACATGCATATGTAAATGTTGAATTTCTATTTTACTTTTAATTCTGTCCATATTCAGTGTTCTTATCTGTATAGTAATCTAGTCTAAAATTCACAGCAGAGTAACCAATTTTAGATTGTAGACTCCCTAAATCATCTTTTTAAACCAAATGTGCAAGCTACTCCCACTCCTGTGTTTGCCTCCTGGAGCTTCAAACTCTTGTATATGGGATCTATTTTTAACAAAGCTAAGCTCCTCAAAATGTGCATATAGGGAATCCTGTTCTGAAAAGGCCAATGGACCAGCAAGAGCTAAGCTAGGAAATAAGGAAGTGACACATAATCTGTTTCTCCTGTCAGAGTGTGAGATTTTAATTGATAATAAAAAAAATAAATGGTAATTTCATTGATATGTGGAAACATGAGGAGAGGTGGGCTAACTCTGTCAATAAAGAAGGTTAAGGTATTGATGCATACTGTAGCAGCTCGGGAAGTGAACATTGTCCCTTCAGATACTGGCTAACGATTAGAATGCCATTTTAACACTAAATATCTACAACACAAATGTTATCATTACTGCAGCCATGTCTGACAGCACAGTCCCCTCAGGATTTCATGACGTTTCCCTAAAATTTAATAAAATTACTGAGCCTGGGGCTGGAGAGATGGCTCAGTGGTTAAGAGTGCTGACTGCTCTTTCAGAGGTCCTGAGTTCGATTCCCAGCAACCACATGGTGGCTCACAACCATCTGTAATGGCATCTGATGCCCTCTTCTCGATTTGTCTGAAGACAGCTACAGTGTATTCACAGAAAATAAATAAATCTTTAAAAAGATTACTGAGCATCTTCTTTAGCATTTCTTTAATCATAAATAGCAAAACTGATTTTCCTCACCTTGTCAGCAAAATGGCTGAAATGATACACCTGTTTTATAGTCAAATTCTCTAGAGGAACAACAGACTCTAGTGGAACATTCTATACATATACACATACATTATATACATATACATCATATACATCATATATACCATATATACATACACATATACATAATGTGTGTATATATACATACACATACATACATACATACATATATATATGTATGTATACACATAATCTCTTTAAAATACTGAGTGAGAACAGAGTCACAATTGAGAGCCCCTGTAGCTGTCTTCAGGTCCTGGAGGAGGGGCCTTATCAGTCACAGTAGTCTCACAATATCTGACTCTCACTGGGGCCAAGGACCAATCTGGATGGCCCAGGTCTCTCCAGTCCCACTTGGACACTGGAGTCCCAGAAAACTCCCGGAGTCACTGGTCAATGATCATAGCTTGGAAATGCTTGTTCAGATATCTGCTGGACAAATGAACAGGGCAGCAGAATCGAAGACCACACATGGAGAAGGCGAGATGATTCTTCTCCTGAAATAGCCTCCTCCTCTGGGTTGCCACCCACGTGAGAAGCTGGCTCCCTGACTGATCAAGGCAATCAGGACAGTTCTGCAAGCGGGACTCCCTACTCAGGTGGCAAGTTCACATTAAAACAATCGCAATAATAGCTAATGTAGCGGTGAAGCAACAGGCAGAAGGCATTAAATGATTCCTGAGGCTGTGAGAATGCCTTACAACAGCTCACCTATATGGGACCTGCCTGCCAGAGCATCATTACTTCATCAAAGGGGAGTCTTTCAGTATTTGCTTGACTCTCCCTCCTCATGTACTTTTCCATGTGTTTTATAGCATTATCGATTAAAATCTTCCACTTTGGCAGGAAAAATGGATCGATCATATGTCACTTTTTTATTTGCTAGCTTAGGTCTTTCAGTCCCATTGGTCTTTTTGGAACCAGATTCCCTATATGCACATTTTTGAGGAGCTTAGCTTTGTTAAAAGTAGATCCCATATACAAGAATTTGAAGCCCCAGGAGGCAAACACAGGAGTGGGAGTAGCTTGCACATTTGGTTTAGAAAGATGATTTAGGGAGTCTACAATCTAAAATTGGTTACTCTGCTGTGAATTTTAGACTAGATTACTATACAGATAAGAAGAACATTGAATATGAACAGAATTCAATATATATGTATAAATATAAATTCATCATTATATATGTAATATGCTTATATATACAAATTCATATGTGAATGCTCTTAAGATTAAAGTAAAAACAGTAGTAGCTGTAAAATTAAAAAGTAAAACATAGGCTGTAGAGATGTCTCAGTGGTTAACAGCACTGGATCCTCTTCCAGAGGACCAGGGTGGAGTTCCCAGTATCCTTTCCCCGGTGGTTGGGAGCTCATAACTGTTTGTAATTCCAGTTCCAGGGGATCAGGTGCCTTTTTCAGGCATATGCAGGTACCAGGAATACATATAGACAAAACACTCATACTCATGAAAAAGAATGAATAAATGATATGAGAAAAGACAAGGCTGGCCATGGTTCATAGGTATAATCTCAGTAGTCAGGAGGGAGAGACAGTAGGAGCAGGGGTTAGAGGCCAGTCTTAGACTATCTGAAAACTCCAATAGCAGTAATGAAAATGAAAATAAAGAATTAAAAAAATATGAGCTTGGATGGTATAGCTTTCCAAAATATGTAACTTTGTTAATAAAAACAATGTTTCATGAAAACAAACAACAACAACAACAACAACAACAAAACAATGTTTCCTAGAAAAATTACCTATATTATTCAAGCTGAATTGCAGAATTAAAAAGGTCAAAGATAGATTTAGGCAACAATAAATTCACTGCAATTCACATATTCTGTTAGTCATCATTACAAAAAGCAAGACTGAAGTTACTTGCACACAAAGTGCGTAAGGATTAGGGCCAGAGCATCCATAGCTCAGTGAGAGCATGCTTGCCTCACATACCACGAAGCCTTGAGTTTTGTCTTCAGGAAAACACTAACTAACCAACTAAGCAAGCTAGCAGAAAGCCCACAAAACAAAGTGTTAAACGGTGTCATCAACATGGTTAATGTAGCAAAATTAACATGTACAATAATGCTTTAACTATTAAATTCATGTCATAAGCCTCAAAGCTTTTAAAGTTTCCGTGTGGCTGTACTAGGCATCAAAGAAACTGAACTTGTAGACCAGTCAGTACTCATCCCTGGAGTAAAAGACCTCAGGAAATCAGCTTATAAAGATTAAAGGTTGACCTTGGTTCTCAGCTTTGGAGGGTCCAGAACACTGTAGGTTGGTCCACTCCTCCCTGCCCTGTAGTGAGGCAGTGTATCAAGGGGGGAACTTGTGGCAGAGGAAAACTCATCTTAGGACCAGGAAGAGGAAGAAAGAAGAGGAGCAGGGGGGGTCACACAGTCTCCTTCCTCAGTGACCTACAGACCTCTCACCAGGCTCTATCTCCTGTATAGGAACTAGACTTTTGACACAAGAGCCTCTGAGGACATTCAAGATGCTAAACACACAGAGTTGTCCCTTCAAGAGAATGGATGTCCACCCTGTTTTCTGCCAAGAAGGCTTGGAGCAGACATGGGTAATAGATAAGTGAGCTTTGTGCTGTGTGGTGGAGCCCACAGCAGATCCTCCCCTGACATATATATGCACTTGGCTTTCTCAGTTAATGTCTAGAAACCGTCTTTAAGGAAAACGTCACATGTACAAAGAGCTCAGATGGAGTTATACTGTGTTGTCCACAACCCTGAGTTAATAACATCAGGAAAGTTTTTCACCAAACTATGCTGTGCTTAAATGTGCCTATGATAAATGATTCATACAAAGTTGTGTTGAATTGAATCACCGCCCATAGATCATTACTCTGCTGAGTGGGGTGGCTGCAGAGACCCCCCCAAACCAGTCAGATAGTAGAAACTTAAATGTGTACTTAATCTACTTGTTCAAGGGAACTGTGGGGTTTCTTTAAAAACAAGAAAGGAACTGTGCATATTTCTAAGGAATCTGCAGTTGTCGTCGTTATTTTGAGGCAGGGTCTCGTGCAGCCCCAGTGGCCCCAAAGTAATTATATGTACCCAACGATGGCTTTGTACTTCTGACTCTTCTGCTTCCATGGAGACATGCTGGGACTCTAGTTGTGTTCTATCAACCCCAGATTTGAAGGAAGTCAAATCATGAAGAGAACATGGAAACACATAATATCTAGGGGCTGAGAATGTAGCTCAGAGGTAGAATGTTTGCCTAATGTGCAAAGTTCTGGTTTTAACCTCTGATATCACAAAACAAGATTTGTGGGAACATTCTGTCTTTATGAGATGAATGTGACATAGCCAGCCAAGATGCCCAGGTCAGAAAGAATTTGCTGCTCAGCTATCCAAGGTCAGCATCCTGTGGTCCTCCCTTCCAGGGCAGCCTGAGCTACAGTTCACAGCCTCCCATAGAAACAAGGTATCCTGTGATGTGCAACTGTGTAAGGCTTTTTCCTCCAGATACACACACTTGCTCCTGACAGGTGGTGGGGTAGGATGGCATCGCTGGCTGTTGGCGGGGTAGTACAGCTGGCCCAACAGCCATCTGCTTCTTTTGCCCTTTCTGCTCATTTCCATTGTCTTTTTTGATTTTGGTCCCTCAAACATATTTTTCCAACAAACTCAACAATGTCTTCCTTCTGAGAATTTAAGTTGCAGAACATATAACCTCCTAAAACTCTATGCACTGTAACATTTGGAAATGGGGTTTCTTAACTTAAAAATATTCCTTCTGGACTGGGCAGTGATGGTGCATGACTTTAATCTCAGCATGTAGGAAGCAAAGGATCTCTGAGTTTGAGGCCAGCTTGGTCTACAGAGTAAGATCCAGGTCAGCCAGGGCTACACAGAGAAACTCTGTCTTAAAAAAAAACAAAAAACAAAAAAACAAAAAAACAAACAAACAAAAAAACAACAAAAAACCCAAAAAAACCCAACTCTAAAAATTAACAATAGATTTGTAATGTATTCAAATGTATCTAACGATCACAAAACATGAAAACCTCCGAATTTCAGCAAGTCTCTGCTTAAAAAGTAGACTGAACTGAAATCACTTTAGCAGGCAGTTAATAGTATAGCACAGATTTTGGAAGATGCTATACATTCTTCACATAAGTAAGTCTATCTCTGTAGCTGGATAAAATTAGATCAAAATTGTCAAAATACTATATTAAAAATATTAAAATAAAATAGTCACAAGTTTCTTTCTAGACATGTTAATCTCATCAAAAAACAGAAACACTGTTTCCGTATGCTGGCGTTTGCATCCTCCTGATTAGGAAATCCAATTCTCAGAGTTTTAGAATTTGAGTCACATCCTTGGGAGGAGATTGTCCTTATGTAAGGGGCCGAGAGTGCTTTAGTCCCTTCTGTCATCTGAGGAGACAGCAGCGAAGACCTATGAACCAGGATACAGTTACTGAATGCTGGATCTTTGACTGAAGGCCATGGATT
This sequence comes from Montemys delectorum, assembly GCA_019843815.1. NCBI lineage: Eukaryota > Metazoa > Chordata > Mammalia > Rodentia > Muridae > Montemys > Montemys delectorum. The sequence continues at coordinate 30,072 of JADRCD010235233.1, forward strand.
TTGGTTGAGTCGATGACCAGTGAGTCCCCAGGATCTGCGTGCCTTTGATCCTCAACAACAGCCATATGCAATCATGCCTGAATTTTACAGGGGCACCCAGGATTCAAACTCAGGTCCTGAAGCAAGGACTATATACCCACCAAGCCATCTCTCCTGCCTTCTCTATATAATATTAAAGATAAACTTCTCTTCCTAGGTCATTTTGTCCACAAATAGTTTTATACCACTATCAAGCAAGCATTTCTCTTAATATAAACATAGTTGTTTTAGCAAATATAATTATTCCCTTAACATTATATTAAATATATATTTATAATATTCATAATCTATATTGAAATTTCCCCAGTTACAAAAAAAGTCTTTCCATGGCTGTTTATTTAAATTAGGAGGCAAACAAAATTCACACGTGGCACACTGATAGGATGCATAAGAGATTCACACTTACATTATGTGCTCTCATTTAATCTAAATAGTCTCATTTCCCTTCTTTTTAAATTTAGCATTGTTATTAAAAAAACAAACTGGGTCATGCATCTTCAGAAGTGTCGACAGTGCTGTTATCCCATTGCCTTCATGGAGTTTAGTCTAACTTGTCCCCTCTGGATTTCTTAGCTCAAACTCATTGAAAGCTTTATTTAGATTGCATTTGCACTTTTTGCTTGATGAAATACCAGTGCAATGTTTTTCATCCCACATGTTCCTAACGGCTCACAGCATGGATTGACAATTTTTATCACTGGTTGTATCTTTGCTTTGTCTTTTTTTTTTTTTTTTTTTTTTTTTTTTGAGACTAGATTTCTCCGTGTAGCCTTGGCTGGCTCGGAACTCACTATATAGGTCAGGCTGGAACTCACAGAGTTCCTCTGCCTCCTGAGTACCGGGACTACTTGGTCAGATTTAGTCACCTACTGACCTGCCTCTTTTTTTGTTTTGTATTTGTTATTGATTTTTAGTTATTTGTTTTTTGAGACTGAGTTTCTTTGTGTAACCTTGGCTCCTCTGGTTACTAGCTCTATAGACCAGGCTGGCCTCAGAACTCAGAGACCCACCTGCTTCTGCCTTCCAAGTGCTGGGGTTAAAGGTGTATGCTATAACCCCTGGCCTTCTTTGAACTAAAGTTTCTCCTTTAGCTTTTTCTTGATAGTTCTTGTTTGTTCTATCATGGCGTTTGCATTTATCATCTACAGTTTTCCTCTAATAACTTTCTTACAATGACTGGTATTAAGCTGTGGTTTAAATGTTCATGTTCCCCTACCCCCATAATTCAATGCAACAGTTGTAAGAGATGAGACTTATAGGAACTAATTAAGTTACAAGGGCCATCCTGGGCAAGATAGCAGGTTCAAGGCTAGCTTGGACCTTCAGAACAAGACTCTGTATTAAACAAATACACAAATATAATATGACATTAAGTTTGGTTATTGCTTGTAGGTCTTTTCAGTAAATTCTGAGAAAGAATATGTTTAAAACTTTTAATTCTTTCCAATTTTCTGAGGAGCCTCCAGATTGATCTCCAGAGGGGTTGTACCAGTTTGCAATCCCACCAGCAATGGAGGCGTGTTCCTCTTTCTCCAACATCCTCATTAGCATTTGCTGACACCTGAATTTTTGATCTTAGCCATTCTGACTGGAGTGAGGTGGAATCTCAGGGTCAATTTGATTTGCATTTCTTTGATGACTAAGGATGCTGAGCATTTCCTTGGGTGCTTTTCAGCCATTTGAGATTCCTCAGCTGAGAATTTTCTGTTTAGCTCTGTACTCCATCTTAAAGCAGGTTATTTGGTTTCCTGGAATCTAACTTCTTGAGTTCTTTGTATATTTTGGATATTAGCCCTCTATCAGATGTAGTACTAGTAAAGATTTTTTCCCAATCTGTAGGCTGCTGTTTTGTCCTGTTGACAGTGTCCTTTGCCTCACAGAAGCTTTTCAGTTTCATGAGGTTCCATTTGTCAATTGCTGATCTTAGAGCCTGAGCCATTGGTGTTCTGTTCAGGAAAATTTCCCCTGTGTCAATGAGTTTAAAGCTATTTCCCACTTTCTCTTCTATTAGATTCACTGTATCTGGTTTTATGTGGAGATCCTTGATCCACTTGGACATGAGCTTTGTACAAGGTGATAAATATGTATCAATTTCCATTCTTCTACATACAGACTGACAGTTAGACCAGCACCATTTGTTGAAGATGCTTTCTTTTTTTCCAGTGTATGGTTTTGGCTTCTTTGTCAAAGATCAAGTGTCCATAGGTGTGTGGGTTTACTTCTGGGTCTTCAGTTCTGTTCCATTGATTGTTCTGTCTGTCTCTATATCAACACCATGCTGTTTTTATCACTGTTGCTCTGTTGCTCTGCTTGAGGTCAGGGATG
>JADRCD010235234.1:0-28713 GCA_019843815.1 Montemys delectorum
ATGTGATTGTGTTTGTGAGCCATGTAATTAAATTTTGTGTTCATAGATGATTTCTAAAGAACAAAACAAAACCCGCTATCCATCTTGAGAAGCTTTAAACTTGGTCCTTGGGGTAACAACAACGGCAGAGCTCAGAACTGCAGTGTTGTGTCCTTCTTTTGCTTTCTAAGGTGAACTTTGTTCCTCAGTGTTACAGAGAAGCAAGAGCTGGGGACTGTGGGTGGCCCCAGAGAACATGAAGGGGAAGTACAGACCCCAGGACTTAAAGCCCAACAGCACAATTCCTCCAGTCACACACCCAGCACCCTCTGAGATCTGTAGAAGAGGTGACAGTGGTGATATTTAAAGAGGTTTCAAGACACTCAGGAAGCCAGAGGGAATATTTGAAAACATGATTATTATTATATTTTAAATCTATTCTGAGCTGAAGAGATGGCTCAGTAGTTCAGAGCACTGGCTGTGCCTGCAGAGGCCCGGGGTTTGGTTCCCAGCATCCACATGGCTCACAAGGGTCTGTGACTCTAGTTGCAGGCAATCTGACGTCCTTCTGGTCTTCTAGAGCACTGCAAGAATGTGATGTGCACATACATGTAGGTACTCACGCACACAGAAAAATAAAGCAAGCGATGACTTTCTTCAATCTATTGCTAAACAGAAAAATCTATCAATAGAGAAAGAATCCTAGGAACCGGGAGCATAGCTCACTTGGTGGAATGCTTGCCCACCATTCCCAGGACCCTGGGTTCCATTCCCAGGACTGTATAAACCTGGCTGTGATGGTTCACACCTATAAATCCAGCACTCTGGGGATGGAGGCAGGAGGATCAGAAATCCAACATCCTCTTTGCCTCGCAGTGGATTCTAGGCTGGCCTGAAAGCCACGAGACCCAATCTCAAAGCAATCAGAGGGGAAATACTGTGCTTCTCTTGCACCACTCCTGTCCCTGGGGGCAGCTACCTTAGACCCTGTCTTGATCTACTGTTTTCATATTTTGTTTCTCATCATTTCTTTGCACTAATTTTGATCCCCTAGAACATTGCATTAAACTGTTGCTTATTTTGAGCAGGACAAAGTAGTGAATTCCTATAGTCCCTGCTACCAGGGAGGCTGAAACAAGGATGACCAGGCTCCAAGATGGGTCTAGAGGCTTCCCCGAGACCTCGTCTCCAAATTAAATTATGAAATGGCTGGCATGTAGCTCAGTGGTAGTGCTCTTATAAGGTCTATGCAAGTCCCTGATTTAAATTTTCCAGTACTGATAAACATGCTTAATTACTTTTCTTAGTTTGTGAGAGTTTGTGATTCCTAGCCTTTAAACTTTGTCCCTGGTGGTTAGTACTTAGCACTTGTTTCAACCTGATCTCTGATCCATTCATTTCTACACTGTGACACCCTAGTGGAATGAACAGAAGCTGGTGTATCTCCGAGCCTCAGTTTCCTCTCTACAGGGGGAGAACAACAGTGAACTCAGCTGCTTCACAGGGCTGGGGTGAGAAAACATGAGGATGCAAGGATGAAATTGTCCATTTCTTTGTTCTTGATGCTGGAACTGCTCATGAATGGCGGTTGTCTTAGTCAGGGTTTCTATTCCTGCACAAACATCATGACCATGAAGCAAGTTGGGGAGGAAAGGGTTTATTCAGCTTACTTCCATATTGCTGTTGATCACCAGAGGAAGTCAGGACTGGAACTCAAGCAGGTCAGGAAGCAGGAGCTGATGCAGAGGCCATGGAGAGATGTTCCTTACTGGCTTGCTTCTCCTGGCTTGCTCAGCCTGTTCTCTTATAGAACCCAAGACTTCCAGCCCAGGGATGGCACCACCCACAAGGGGCCCTCCCCCCTTGATCACTAATTGAGAAAATGCCCCACAGCTGGATCTCATGGAGGCACTTCCCCAACTGAAGTTTCCTTCTCTGTGATAACTCCAGCCTGTGTCAAGTTGACACACAAAACTAGCCAGTACAGCCGTCCTGTGCATGTAAGGTCCCCTAGCCTTGGACACACTCCCTGAGCAAGCTTGGCTTGCTTACACCTACTTCTGGGAGATCCTCAAGAATCTGGTCTTTGTTTAGATGCCTTTGGGCAGCAGTTCTTTAATCATACCCTCCACCCTCATCTGAGCATGTGACAGAGGTGAGTCTCTAATGTAACAACTGTGCTTTTCTTCAATGTAAGAGAAATCTGTATGGTTGGTCATAAGAGAGACATCTTTGTTCATGGTTGCAATGTTCTTCTCTTCTGAGTTATCCATGGCTGCCAATGGGATTTGTTCTCATGTGGCCATAGAGTGACCTTGTCGAGGGGCTGTTTTGATTCTGAGAATGAAAGCCACATTCCTTGTGAGAGGCTACAGCCAGTGCTCTCCTTTGATCTGGGTACATCGGGCCCCTCAGACTGGAGCAACTTCCTTAGACTTTTCTAAGTACTTTCCCAGTGCCAGGCTAGGCTAGTGGTACAACATACCCATATGTCCTGAACCCAAAATGGAAGTCAAACGGTCCAAGGCCCTCTTCTCCCTTCAGATAGTGAGCACATAGCTGCTTAAAGCCCTGTGGAGGACTCATGTTCATTTGTTTGAGGCTCTGTATCTGGACACGTGTAGGGCAGCCTAGTAACCAGACTGTATTCACCAATACAGGATTGTGGGAAACTGAGTTGGCAAAATGCTCCCAGCTTGACCCTTTGTAGTGACTCTAATTGCTTATATAGGTTCTAGGGAGAGGGCTCATTCGGCCTGAGTTCAGCCCCCAGAACGGACATTACCACGTCTGGTATGGTGGCATGTGCTTGTAATTTTAGAGGTAAGCAGATCTGTGGAGCTTGCTGGCCAGGCAGCCTAGATGACATGACAAGTTCCAAGTCAGTGAGGGACCCTGCTTTACAAAACAAGTGTGTGTGTGTGTGTGTGTGTGTGTGTGTGTGTGCGCACACACACACACCTGCTTTATAATAGATAAGAATGTCACAAGAATTCTCTGCTTGAGACCCAGGGTTGTATCCCATATCAGCCTCAGCTGCACATGCCTCTGGCATGATTCGACAGTGGGTAGGTTGTAGACCTGGGTTCTGAACCATGGATCCTGCTCCTGGGCTCCCGAACTAGTCACTGCATTCCTTTTCCTTTTGCTGACTGCACAGGCTCCCCTGTGTATTTCCAGACCTGTCTACCACAGCCTGACATGCCAGTACTACTCTGAGTTAGTAAAGCCGAGCCTTGGTTCTTTTCCTGCACGCCATCTTTCCATGCTTCCGGTTGGGGGGCCCGGGGCTTTCATGGGCCTCTTCTGAGATCTCCCTCCCAGCCCGGGTCCCCATTTGTTCCAAGATGTCAGCAACGTTTCAGAGCTTCCACCTGCATCTTCGGCCGTCCGAGCCTCTGAGTGTGAAGGCAGCTCCCTCACACAGGCAGAGGATCCAGATTGCCGGGGGCGGTGCTGAGGTTAGCTGTGAGGAGGAGGTGGTGAGCGTGTGGGCAGGGCTGAGAAATGTGCTAAGTCTTCTATTATGGGGTCAGCCCACCTAGTGTGGTCACCGCCGTCCCAGGAACTAAGAGAGAAGCTGAGCTATGATTGACTCCGTTCATTCTCTCATCATCTTTTCAACATACAAGGAGAACAGTCATTCCTGGGAGGCGAGGCCTCTTCACCTTTCTGGAGATGATTCTCCACGGAAGAATTTGGAAGTTGCTGTGTGATCAGCGACCAGCCCACCCCAGGGGTGACCAACACGCGTCAGTCAATCCTGATTATCTAAAGAGACAAGCCTTCCGCACCGGAAGTTAATGAAAGAAGTGTCCAGTTTAGTTAGCCGAGTTGGGAAGATCTTCTGGAAATGTGGGTAACACCAGTCGGAGGGCTGGGATCCTGGACCACATATGAAGGAGGAAGTGAGCTAGGAGCCCGTGTTCACTTCTCTCTGCAGAGCTCTGTGACCGGTTGTCTCCCTCTCCTACCACTGTGTCTTCCTGTTAGGATGGACTGGACCTTCAAGTGGAGCCCAGATAAACCTTTCATCCTTTGCTTTTGTTGACTGTTGTTTGTGACAGCGGTGGGGAAATTAATCTAGTCCACTAATTCAGCTTTGGAGAGCTGATCTGGAATCTCAGCTCCGCTATGGTCTAAGCTATGTGACCCTATGGGAATAACACGCGCTCTTTCGGCTTGCTTTTCCTTCTCTGAAGGGTGGGGATTATAAGCCTTAAGCAGCTACTGTGGAAAGCAGTGGATGCCAGGCCCAGGACAAGGTCTTGCAAGCTGGCTCATCTTTGCCTATCTCACCAAAGACAGTTTGACTTAATGAGTTAAAAGCCTAATGTCTTTTCAGAAACCTGAAGATGTCTCTTTCTTACATATACTTAGTTTTAAAATACTGTTTGTAGATCATCCACCTACAAATTCCCCCAAACTTTCTGTATCCACCTTACACCTTCAGCCCTCTCATCCCCAAGCTGACGAAGTTTGAAGGCTTTCTGTAATAGAAGCATCTTTGATTTATCCTAAGCCTCTAGTCTCTGAGGTTAAGTGGCAAACCATTCCAGATTCACACTAATTACACTTTCACAAGCTCCTGGTGTATTCATTACTTTCCTATTGCTCTGATAAAACACCAGGACCAAGGTAACTCCTAGGATAAAGAGTTTATTTGAACTTATCATCCCAGACAGTCAGAGTCTGTGATGGAGGGACAGAGGCAATAAAAGCAGAGAGAGCAAAGTCAAGAAGCCCCAAGTCGGTACACTCTCTCCCCACAAGAAAACCGTGCCCCCAACTGGAAACCAAGCATTCAATGTCGGAGACTACGAGGATAAAACCGTCCCACCAACTGGAAACCAGGCATTCAATGTCTGGGACTATGGGGATATTTTCTCAAATTTAATCACCACACCTGGACAGTTAATGATCTGCTAGTCTCGTAAATACTTGCTCTGTCTCCAGGGTTTTGTGGGTAACTTTGAGAGAGTGTCTTTCTGTGAATTGACTGTTTTGCTCCAGAGCATGAACTTGGTGGACAACAACAGCATGCCACAGTGGCATATGGCTGAAGGACCATGCCCAAAGCTGCACCTTCACTCCTGCCAAAGACCTCTTACCTGACTTTCCAAACTCTTGACATTATGCACTCTGGTTAAAGTCAGCTCTCCAACTAGCACGGCATGGAAGCCCTGGGGAACCCTGCCTGGGAGCAAACATGCACAGACATTGCCCCTTAATAACATTCCTTAGATGGAGCAACACAGCCACTTAACGTCCCACTACGTGACATTAGAAATTTACATGGAAGACTACGCTGGCTATAGGAAGCCATGTCCATTTCTATACGGGACTTGGGCATCTATAGACTTTGATATTTGTAGAAGTCCTGGTGCCTGAATACAAGGGACAATTGTGCCACTAACCCATACTTCTAGAGAGTCCCTTCAGTCAGGATGTCCTATTCAAAAAGATTTTTCCAAATTCTCTCTTTGCTGGATAGTCATGCACTTGGACCACCCTTCCCCTGTCCCTTTGCCTCTACTCCCCATCTCTGGTCCTCTTCAAACTCCAGGAAAGTCTGACATACATGGGGACATGCTAACACAGTGGCAAACCAAGCTTTCCTTCAGGATCAGCACATAAGGCTTGAGCTTGGATCTTTCAGAGCTTGGGGTGGTGAGCAGCTGGTATCTGTCTTTTGTCTCTGCACGTGTTCAAGGGTGTGCCTTGTGGTGCTGAAGGTAAAGGAGATAGGGGTCCCTAGTGACAAAAGACACTGTGAGAAGAGAAGATGACAGTAGGACATAGGAGTTTGGGACACCAAAAGTATGGAGAAGTTGTAGCCTGAGATACAAGTATGCAGGTGAGCAAAATAGTTCTTACCCAAGCCAAGGGGCATGATATTCTCTGGGATGTACAGACACATTGAAGGAGAGACATCTTCTGAGGCTCGGGGAAGCCATCAGAGGAGGCAAGGATTGGAAGTCCCAGAAATTGTGGGGCGGGGCAGGGGGGAGCTCGAGATCCTAGGGAGAAGCCAACAACATCCCAGTCCACATTCCTTGCTTTTCTGTGTCACTGTCACATTTATCTCTGGTCCACTTCGCTGTCCCAGCTGTTTGGACCTGTAAGGCCTCAGAGGTGTCTGCTCTGTCCAGTAAGCCTTGAACATTGCTGGGCCTCTGCCACTTTGCCCGGGGTGGGGTGGGGTGGGGTCATCACCTGCTCTGGTTGTTCTTTGCTCCCTTCCCCCAAGATTCCAAGCCTGGAGAACAGGGACCGTTCTCACACCGCAGCCGTGCCTGTTAAAATGCTGGCGAATCAGTTGTTTGTAACTTGCAGCATATGTAATACCCTGCTCATACAACTTGCATTTTCTAAAATACACTCAAACTCTGCAGCAGAAGCTCCTCTGCCCTTTTTAGCTTAGTCACAGCTTTGAGAGTTCTTCCCACGACAGATCCTTTCTCTGGCGGGTTGGCATTTGATATCTCAGGCAGCTAGAGCTCACTTTGCTTTCTGAAAAATTTCCCTGCTGGTCTCTGTAGCAGTGATTTCCCCCAAATCTCCTTACCCTCAAGTTATGAGAACCCACCTCCCCAGGGTATGAGGTGCCTTCCTTCTTGAACGCCGTGTCTAAGCACTGGACTCAGTAGGTGCTCATCCTTGTGATGGTCATTCTTCTGCTCAGTGTCCCATTTAGGCACAAAGCGCAAAGGCTTTTTTACCAGCTTTCTCAGCAATTCTAATGAGAAGTATCCACTAATGACATGACTGACACGGCTCCATTCTGTGTCCTTCAATGCCTGGGCTGTCAGTGTAGCTCAGTTGGTAGAGTGCTTGCTTGCCACATTATGAGGCCCTGAGTTAGAGCTACAGTATCACACAAACTGGGTGTGGTGGCTCACACTTGTAATCTTAACCAAGAGGGTCAGAAGTTCAAGACCGTCCTCAACTATGGAATTAGACTCAATGAATAAATTAATTAATTAAAAAAAATAAAAATGAAACCAGACCAGTAGGTTCCACTTAGAAACAGAAAGGAAGGCCAGGCTGATGATGTGACCTGTGGTCACAACACTTGGAAGGCAGGGGTAAGAGGATTAACACAGCTTTGAGGCCAGCCTAAGGTACATGGTGAGATAGACAAAACACCTCACTCATATACATACATATGCATACGTGTACATGAGTGTGTGTGTGCAGATATGATAATCATTCATATACATGAACATATGTGTATAAGAATATGTGTGCAGATATGACAACCACTCATATACATGAGCATATGTGTACATAAGTATGTGTACAGATATGACGATCACTCATATACATATGCATATGTGTACATGAGTGTGTGCGCAGATATCTTACAAGTATCTTACAATGGTTAGACTGACATGCTTCAGAGCATGTACCACCAGCCAGGCACAGTATGCTCTCTGGGTGTAGCTTTGTTTACCCTCCTACCCTGGAAGCTGCTTTTCCTGTACACAAATGCTGGGCCTTGCCTTTGATTCATTATGGATGAAGCCAGCAGGGTGTTTCCCTGTGGGAGTGCTGGGGACAGAGCCAGGACTTCCCTGTAACCAGCACGGGAGCTGTAAGTTACCCACGACAGCAGAAGTCAAAGTCTTATCATCTTATCCCTACCTGTTGTCACTGCTCCCATAGCCAGTGCTCAGAACTTGGCTGTCACAGGCTGACTGGGAGACTGATGAGACTTAACCTATAGATAAACGGGCATGTCCCGTGACAGTATTCCATGAAATAAATAACGGTTGGGATTCTAGTTTTATATATAAACCTTGAGGATTCACACACACACACACACACACACACACAGAGAGAGAGAGAGAGAGAGAGAGAGAGAGAGAGAGAGAGAGAGAGAGAGAGAGAGAGAAACAGACAGACAGAGACAGAAAGAGAGAGCATGGACAGCAGAGTCAGGAAGAGACATTTTCTTAAACCACCTTTCCAATTTTGGTTCCAAACTTGTCGCTCTGCTTCAGCTGGAAAGCAGCAGACAACCAAGGGTACAGATGTGGAATAATGTGATACTCAGTGATAGGTTCCCATTTTTTAAAATCATTTAGAGAAAATACATTCAGTTAAAGAACAAGATTGCTTATCAGGAAATAGTCTGAGAGTTGGTGACAAGCAGAGACAAAAATTGGTCTTCAAGGCCAAAGAACATGAAATTCTGGAAGGCCACAGAGGTTTCCACACTAGAGAAGTGAAAGCCCTTTGGAACATGCTCCACTGGTGTTTCTAATCCTGTTCCACTCGGCTGTTCCGCCAGAACCCAAGAGGAAAAGAGTTGATCTGAAAAGTGCATTCTGCAAGAAAGAAGAGCCAGGGAGAGGAAAGCCTGAGGCGGCACACGCGTGCACGTACTGCCGTGTGTGTGTGTGTGTGTGTGTGTGTGTGTGTGTGTGTGCGTGTGTGTCTGTGTGTTCCTGTCTTGGTTTTTTTTTTAAGTGTATGTTTTATTCAGACGGTTCTATTATAAAATACTTTCAGACAGATTGGCATTAAAAAACAAATGTATGTCTCCCGGTTCTGGAGGCCAGGAAGTTCAAGATCAAGGTGCTGGCCAATTCCAGTGGAGTGATGGTTCTCTCCCTGGTGTACAGACAGCCAACAGCTTGCTGTCCACGCAGCAGTCTCCATGGCGGGCAATCTTTACTGACTGGAGACCTGGGTCTGGGTGTCTCTGTGGGCTTAAGTGATGTGGAAAGATCCACCCTGCATGTGGGTGGGACCAACCTGTGGGTTGAGGTCTCAGTCTAAGTAAAAAGGGGAAAGAGAGCCAGCCAGCAGTGGCATTCAGTGCTCTGAACTTCCTGAGAGCAAGTGAAGTGTGACCACACACTCCAGCCTGTGCAGGCCACACCCCTCCCACTGCCACCCGGCTCTGCATTGATGAGCTGTGTCTTCTTGTGTTGACGTTTCTTACCTTCAAGTGCATTTGTCAAGTATTTTGTTACAGAAACGTCCAAAGCAACTAACACCATCTCTCAAGATGCAAAAGCAGAGAAAGCAGGTCTCTGATGTGCCAGTGTTGTAAGGATGCTAACCTGACCTAGATAAAGACTCTAGGCCCCCATGAATTTCTTTTCCATAGTTATATGCCCAAAGGCCAGGTCTACATATAGCCATCCTAGAGATTAAAGATGAAACGTTTGAGGGCTGGGAGGCACACTGACATGTAGACTGTTCTGCAGTTATAAGCCAGGGTCAAAGGTCACTGAAGAGAGGAAGGGAACCTTGATTTCAGAACCTCCACATGAAGAATGAGGTAGGAGAGTAGGAGGGGTCTGCCAAGCACAAGCAGTCCCTAGGAACCAGTCATGCCCAGCGACAGTGATACCATCCAGACCCTGGCTTACGTGCCACCTCTTTACAAAGGCTTCACCCACTCACCTGCTTTAATTGCTCCATAGCAGTTGATTATATGCAGTTAACCTCTTTGCATGTACGTGTACCTTTATCCATGTTCATAAGGGTGCATGTGTGTCTGCCCTAACATCTGTGCCCAAGTGTGAGAGCCAGGGGTCATCCTTGGCTGTCTTCCTTAGCCACTGTCCATCTTGCTTTTGAGACAGCACCTGTCAGTGGCCTGGAGCTCTTCTCTTTGGCTAGCCTGGTTGGCCAGTGAGTTCTGGACGTCCTCCCGCCTCATCTCCCCAGCACTGAGGTAGCAGTATGTAGCACCATGTTTGGGTTTTCATATAAGTGCTGAAAATCAAACTCAGTTTCACATGCCTGCACTTTAAACACTGGGCCTTCCCCAGCCCTTGATCAACTTCTTATCCTGTCACCTAAGAGTGAAAATGAGACCCAGGATCACTCTCGCCTGGTTCTTCACTATTTGGTAAGATGTAGGGTAGTGCCTGGCACAGCAAAACAAAAAACAAAACAAAACAAAAACAAAAACCAAACAAACCAAACAAACAAAAAATAAAAGACATACATACCATATCTAAATGAATAGATGTTTTTAAAACACATTTAAACCTACATCTATCTATCTATCTATCTATCTATCTATCTATCTATCTATCTATCATCTATCATCTATCATTACATATTTAATTATTTATTGTGAGGGATTAGGTGCACATACCACAGCACACATGTATAAGTCAGAAGACAACTTGCCAGAGCGGACTCCTTCCTTTAACCAGTAGGTCTCCAGCATTGAATTCAGGCTCTTAGGCACGGTGGTACGTTCCTTTACCCACAGACCCATTTTGTCAGCCAGGATAAGGTGATTTTTTTTTTTTTTAATGGCACCAATTAGAAGAATTATGTGACAAGCTGCAGTCACCACACATGCCCCTAAGATGAAAAGTGAGCCTCGGAAAGCCAAGAGGGACACAGAGGACCAGGAAGTAGAGGAATGAAAGGAGCTGCTAAAGATCTGGCTGAGTGAGAAGGGCGCAGCAGAAAGGAGCAGGAACGAAAGCAGGGGAGGGACAAGAAGGACTAGAGACAGGATTACAGGCAGGCCCGAGGTGAAAAAGTCGCTCCGTGGGAACTGGTGGGAAAATCATTCAGTCTGGTCTAAAGATGAGTGAGGGACAGCAGTGGCCAGTGACAGACACACCCCATTGGCCTCACTGAAGCGGAAGTCAGAGTGACTAGTTCTCAGGGGCACTGTGACATGAGTGGGCCTTAGCTGATGTGTTCCAGAAATAATGATTCTGAGTTAATGGGTAGCAAGAGAGAATAAAGGGCTCTACAGTCCAATGCATTTGAAAAACACCAAGTTAGAACATTGCTTCTGCATATTACACACCTTCCAGAAACTTTAAAACACATTAAAAAGACTTCAAAGGAGACAGTGTATGCTGTGTTTCCCAAAAGTGTCTGGCTGGCAGATCCTGTTTTATTTCCTTCCTGGAACATCTCTAGGGTTTACTGTCCCCGAGGATAAATGCTCTCTTTTAAAATTTATTTATTTTATATGTATGACTATTGTGCCTGTGTGTGTGTGTGTGTGTGTGTGTGTGTCCCATAAGGGTACAGAGCTGTAGAGGTTACAAAAAGGTGTTAGACCCCCTGGGACTGGAATTACACATGGCTGTAAGCCTCCATAGGCATGCTGAGAATCATACCCATCCTCTGGAAGAGCAGTTAGGGCTCTTCACTACTAAGCTGTCTCCTCAGGCCTGGAACACATATTCTGGAGGTTCAAGGAACAATAGAGGGCAGTGCTCACCAGAGCCCGTTTGAAATGTAGATTCTTAGGCCTCTACACCTACCCAGGAACTGGGAGTGGAGCCAGGAGCTTTTAAGGGGCTCCCTAGGCTACTCTGGTGCATGGGCTTTGAGAGCTACCTAGCTGCAGGGTGATGATTGACACTTACACACAACAAAGACTTTGCAAAGGGGTTTGCTGAGTCAAGATGACTCTGAGGTCAGGTTTTATAACTGCTGAGGTAAGACAAGAACATTCTGAGTCTGTGACAAATCCCTGGGTTATGTTTCATGTTAACTAATCTGGAGCTCACGATGTAGCCAAGGATGACCCTAAACCCCTGTGTCTAGCACCAAAGCACTGGGATCAAAAGGGCATCTACTAGAGTGTCCCAGTTTATGCCTTTTAGAGCCTGAACCCAGGGCTTCCAGAACATTAGGCAAGGACTCTACCAACTGAACTACACCCCAGTCCTGGGGTGGAGACAGAACATCTGTAAACTCCATTATCCACTCTTGAACAACCACAAACAGATCCTCCGTGTGGCTGCATAAATTCATAATCTGAGGTTAAAACCGATTGTATACAAAGAGCTTTATTCGCCAACCAGCTTAGAAGTATTGTGCCCTTCTCCAGAAGGAGAGAGAGTTAACACAGAAACTTAGCAGAAGAAATCATCTTTTTTTTTTCTTCAGATGTTAAAAAACAAAATTATCTGTCTTACTCTGTAGTGGGGTAATTTAGAAATGTTCTTCTTCCCCAGCATCTGCAGTTTGCAGAAGAGCTGTCAAAAATAACTGAAGTACATGAATATTGCAATTGTACAAAGAAAGAAAAAAAATCTAGGAGCACAGTTTCAAAAGCAAAATCTGAATCTACGTCTGAGTCTGAAGTGCATTTAAATTGCATTACTTATGTACTTAAGGTGTGTGTGCAGGCACATGCGAGTGTGTACAGTGCCTAAAGTTCAGACTGACAACCAGAGGGGCACCAAGCGGGTCCTGGGAATTGAACTTGGATTATGGGTCTTGGTGGCAGATATCTTTACAGCATGAACCATCTCTCTGGGTTCAGAGAGACGTGTTGGCTCACACTTTCTCTAAGTTGGAGGACTGACCATGGGAGACCCTTGAATAATTATACAGAATGAATCAGTTGAGCTTTTTATATGCTCTGAGCTTCAGCTAGAAATATCCATAGTTTTGAATGCATTTGAACACAATGATATATCAGGAGCAAGAGAACAGCATTGTGAATGATTTTCATGAACACGGAGGCTTAATTGCAAGGGAGAAATAATTGAGAATAGTCCTGATTGCTTAAGGTAAACATCTGTAGAACTCCCATTGCCTCTCACATTCCCAGTTCTGACTCATCTCCTACCAACATACATGATTGGCAGGGTACCCATGATTCCACTGTTCATGGTTCTTCCTGCTCAGCAGTGATAGGTGAACTGGGTAAAAGTTGCATTGAGATCTGGTTTTCCTTCAGAAAACCACCTGCTTCTTATATAGCCAGTGTGACTTATGCAACCTTCGAATGATTCATCATGCCTATTCTTCAGATCTCTGAAATACTTGAGCCACCAAAAAAGATTTAATCCTGAAATTCTGGCTTTCCTTTAGAGACTGCTGTCTCTAACCACTTTATTTGATGATACCACAGGCCAAAGAGTTCAAGCCCATGAAGTTCAGCCTCCTAACACCAGCTTTGCCTCCCAGACTTCAGAGGGCATTTAGTTTGTCAGCCTGTTTATTTTTGAGAGGGGTTTCGATAAATGTAGTACAGGCTGGCCTTGAGCTCAGATCCTCTTGCCTCCATGTCTCAAGGCCTGTGTCCCTTGTCCCAAGCCCAAGCCTGGCTCAAGGAAGGGCTAACTTAGTGCAAACAGCGATGTGACTCCCTTTTACCACTGTGTGTTGCTGCCTTTGCAAAAGTCACTGTTTTATTCTCTGTCCCTCATGAATGCTGGCAAGAAACTTATGCTGGAGTGTGCCTGCAGTCCCGAGACTTGGAAGGTGGAAGCGGGAGGATCAGAGGTTCAGTCGTCTTTGACTATGTATCAAGGAAAGAAAGATTTAGCAAGTCATCCGGCCATTTCCATCTCCTTGGAAAATGAATGACAAGCCTCAGGAGAAGAAAGAGCTAGCAATGGGAGCAGAACCATGCAGAGCCCTTGATAACATTTCATATTTCTGAAAATTGCTGAAAATCTAGGAATGCCTAAAGACCACTTCCCCATTAAAATGTCATCATACACATCTAGAACAAATCCCTATACACTCTCAGTGTTGATTCCCCTTATCTCTAAATCAAGGCCCCAGCTATCCCAGAATCCACAGCTCACCATTTTATTGTACAGTAGGATTGTCATTCATTTGTTTTCCTGTGTCCAAGGATGAATTATAGCCAGTGTTCTCTCTCCCTTACATGGATGGAGTCTCTTGCATCTCAGGCTGACCCACACTCCCTATGTAGCCAAGGATGACCTTGAAGTTTTAACTCTCCTGCCTCCACTTCCTGAATGCTACAATTTCAGGGCTGGGCCACTATCCCTGCTTTATGATGATCAGGGGATTGAATTCATGAGTTTCTGTATGCAAGGCAAGCACACTATCACAGAGCACATCCTCAGCCACCCTGAAGTACCTTCTTGTGCTTTTTGTAGGTCAAGGCATAAACATTTCGCCAATTTTACAGAGTGGTTGGTAAGAATGAGTATCTTAATTCTGAGAAAGGATTTGATGAAGCCAGATTTACAGTCACAGACTTAACAGTGGACTCAGAATTCCAAGCAACTAGAAAAGCAAGTTGTCAGTACCTACAACACAGAACTACAAACAGCGACATATAGCACTCTTTCCCCCATGGTACCACACAAATACTTCAAACTGAATTATCACCTTTATTAAATTCCAGATTTCTGACTACTTTAAATTGAGCCAGTGATAATATATGACTGATGTTAGGGAGTGAAAGCACTTTTCTTAGTTGATTTAACTAGGCATTCAAGAAGACACACACACACACCCACACACACACACACACACACACACTTACATATATCTCTGGGAAATCACAATCAGTGGGTACTAACAAAGTATACACTTTATCTCACCTCCCTGACCCATTGCTTAAGAAAATCTGGGGTACTTGGAGATGTTGATGCTTCCAGTTGTCCCTCCCAGCTGCAGTAGTTTCCGTGAAGGAGCCAAGGCAGGTTTTAAAAGTTGGCTCAACCTAGCTTTCTCCTAAAGTGGGACAGCGCCAGAATGTAAAAGACCAGAGGCTTACAGAGACCAGGAGTGTGCGTCACTGCCATCTGCTGGATGGAATGGGCATCACACCAGCTCCGGAGCTGCTCTGCGGAATAAGAATCTTCTGATTTGATTCCCAGGGTGGGGTCAGAATAGGGTGGAGTACTTGTCAGTCTTCGAAAACCAGCTCTACACGTCTGCAGTATTTTGAAACCCTACAACATTTGTACCCAGGAGGAATTTCTTGTGCGCAATCAAGAAGTAAAAGGGGATGAGGAATGTAGTCTAGCATGCATAAAGCCCTGGGCTCAGTCTCCCAAAACTGAAAAAAACTAGTTGTGGTGGCACACCTGTAATCCCAGCACCCAGGAGGTGAGAAAGCAGGATGAGACGAAGATCAAGGTTATCACTAGATTCCTATCAAGCTCCAGACCATCTTGAGCTACATGAGACCCCATCTTTAAAGCAAAAGAAAATGAAAAGTGAAAGAGGGGCCGGGCGGTGGTGGTGCCTGCCTTTAATCTCAGCACTTGGGAGGCAGAGGCAGGCGGATTTCTGAGTTCGAGGCCAGCCTGGTCTACAGGGTGAGTTCCAGAACAGCCAGGGCTACAGAGAGAAACCCTGTCTCGAAAAAACAAAACAAAACAACAACAACAAAAGGAAAGAAAGAAAGAAAGAAAGAAAGAAACAAAGAAAGAAAGAAAGAAAGAAAGAAAGAAAGAAAGAAAGAAAGAGAAAACAAAAGTGAAAGAGGACCATCTCTGAAACAAAGTTTCCATATCAAAAAGTTTGTCTGTCTCAAATGATTGATCTAGTCAGTTAGAAAAAGCCTATAGTAATCAGGCCAGTGGGGATTTATGGGAAGGCAAAGTCAGAACCTGGTGTCTTACTCTGCATTCATGTATCCAAAAATTATTTATTGAGCACTAATGCTGCATGGCGTAAAGAACTGAGTATGGCGGCCAGCTTTGGTAATCCCAGAACGTGGGAGGCAGAAGCAGGATGATCAGGAGTTCAAGGCCAACCTTGACTAGTAGCAAGTTGGAGGCCAGCCTAAGCTACATGAGACCATGACACAAAAAGAAGAGGAAAAACAAAAACAAAACAAAACAAACAAAAATGCAGGGGCTGGAGAGACAGCTCAGGGGCTGGAGAGACAGCTGGGCGTTTAGGAGCACTTGCTCTCCTTGCTAAGAATCTCAATTGGTTCCCAGTATCAAAGGAAGGCTTGTAAGGACCTGTGACTTCAGTTCCAAGGGGAGTTGATAGGCTCTTTTGGCCCCAAAGTACCAGATACTTACATAGTACACATACACATACATACATACACGCACTCACACGTATACAAAGATAAAAATAAAACACTGAAAGGAAATAAAAACACAAAATGGAAGCTGGGAAGTTAGGAGCGCTTGTTGCTCTTCCAGAGGACCAGAGTTTGGTTCTCCTCATCCACCGTTAGAAAGGTTACAACTGCCTATAACTCTAGCTCCAGAGAGTCTGAAACCTTCTTCTGGCCTCTGTGGGCATGCATAATCACTGATACATATAAATACGCAGTAAAAATAAATATTTAAAACAAAACCCAACCTAACAAAAAGAGGTAAAGAGGCAAGGGAAATAAACACAGCCTCTACTCTTACTAACAGACTATTCTATCTTCTGCGGGCCAGGATATACTAGACATATGCGCCCCACTTAACTC
Source organism: Montemys delectorum (assembly GCA_019843815.1). Classification (NCBI taxonomy): domain Eukaryota; kingdom Metazoa; phylum Chordata; class Mammalia; order Rodentia; family Muridae; genus Montemys; species Montemys delectorum. The sequence continues at coordinate 16,145 of JADRCD010235234.1, forward strand.
TCAGAACAATCATCAGGTTACTGCTGTCTTGTTTATAATCATCCCATACCGTCACCTCAGTTGCAAGTCACAAGGCGATGACTGCCACCTCCTTTATAGTTCTGAACACCGAGTGAAGTCTGTCAAGGTGTTACATGAGAAACTGACAGGGGCAGGTGTGAGCACAGGGTCACAGAGTGAGCATGTTGCAGGGACAATGGTCAATGCCCTAGGACAAGGTAGTCTTTTATTTCTTTCACACGGAGATTTTTGGTCTTGACTTTTACATACATCTTCTGTTCCATTAGCTACAGATTTTCAGCAAAGTGAAATTACTATGCAAATATTAAGAGAGCATGATAGCAGAGGTGTAGGAAGGATTCACCAGGAAGGGCATCCCTGCCTCTCAAGAGCCTTTGGAACCTGTCCCGTTAACATTCTCTTCAGTTCAGGGGGCTTTGTCCTAGCAGCAGGCTGTCTTAGCAGCAGCAGGGACTTACTGAATCAGTGTCGGCTCTCTCTGAGTAGAAAACAAATTGATATTTTGATTGACGTGACAGAGTATTATGAAAATACACTTTGCTGAGCAGGAGTTCTAAGGTGGGGTGTTCTGGTGGCAGCAATCGCAAACCACTTTGTTGTGTACTTGTATGTAAGGACTGCATACACTGGTGTGTGCATGTGCTTAGACTTGTGTGACGGCCAGAGGGTGTTAGCTGGTATCTACCTCAACTGTTCTTCACCTTGGTTTTTGAGACAAGATCTCCCACTGAATCTGAAGCTTACTGTTTTGGCTTGATTGGCTGGCCAGTGTGCTGGTGACATCTACCTCCACCCCCTTAGATCCCCACTGCCAGAGTCGCAGGTGCGTACCACCACACCAGGTCTTTTTGTGAGTTCTGGGAACCCAAACTCGGGTCCTCATGCTCGTGCAGAAAGCACTTTTACCCATCGAGCCATCTCTCCATCCCTCAAACCATTTTTATTCCTTCTCTTTTTCTCTCTCTCTTATGAATGGGGAGGTAGTGGGAGGGAAGTGGGGGAAGGGTGTCAGGGATCTGAGGCAGTTCAGGACATGTAGCGGTATGCTATGAAAAACATCCAGAACTAGGTGTGGTAGCAGAGGCAGGAGGATCTTCCTGACTTCAATGCTAAGCAGAGAAACCCTACATCTCAAAAAAAAATATATTTACTCATATTAGCCGATTAAACAGTGAACTAGGAATGTTCGTGGAACAATAATGAGATTGATGCTAAAGTTTGGCTGTGGTGACGTATTATTATAAAAATATCTGTTACATTTAAAGTGACTAGAACTTTTGCTGGACCCCATAGCTAAAGTTAATTATGTACTTTAAAGACACTTAAGACTGCTGTCCTAGTGTATACTAAGCCTGTTTATTTAACCCTTTTTTAAGAGAACAGTGCAAAAACCAACCTTAGTTGCTTTGAATTTCCCACATAACCAACTTTTATAATCTAAGCTAATGCTTAGCATAAGTTATGTACTCTTCCATGCCCATGACCCAAGACGTGTGTGTGTGTGTGTGTGTGTGTGTGTATGTGTGTGTGTGTGTAGTTATGGTAATGAATCCTGGAAACAGAAAACAGACTGAAAGCATCCTTATAAAACGAACACTCTCCACAAATGCTAGACACACAGCATTTAGATAGTGTTTGACAGTGTTTGTTTGTCAATGGGATCAGTTAGAATCAGTGACTTGTGAAACTCTGTTAAAGATTTCTGTAAGGTATCCCATTCCTTTTTCATGTGATACTTTCTATCCTGTTAAGTAAATATAGAGCAAAGCCCTTTGTTAGGGACGGACAGATACAGACATGCAAGGACATACAGACACACTCCCACACACAGATGAGTGCACACACACACACACACACACACACACACACACACGGGGTGGGGTTGGGGCAGACAGGCACAGAGACAGACAAGACAATGCAGCATTCATGCAGCCACAGATTCAGACTCATACAACAGCCATACAGGAATGACAGAAGACATGGGGAGAGAAAGAATTCCAATCCAGGCTGGCTCTTGGTTTATTACACCAAGGCGGGGAAGCTTCATAATTTCTTTTCCTTAATTCAATATCAACACATTATTGGTGACTCTGAGTGTATCATGAATGCTTTTCACTGACACCTCTGATAGTTGCTCTACTGAGTTATAACTGTAGAGTCCCTACCCTGCCTCTACTCCTGACTTAACGACTGCATATATCCTTTGTAACTTGTGTTATTTGAGGGGCCCAGCAAGGAATGCCAGATTTGCTCCTTTTGGTCATGGATATTCCCAGTGTCTGGGCACTATCATGCGCAGCCAGGACACAGTGGAACTCAAGCACACTGAAGGTTTGGGCAGCCAGAAGTGGGGTGGCCCCTCCAACAGGGGGTGCCTTGAGGGATTTGACGTTGCTTGTTCTCTCAGAAACCACACAAGGCAGGTTGGAGAGAGATGGGACCCCAGGTGAGATGGCTGAAAGGGTGGACATTTATCTGATCAAAGCCTGCCTCACACTCCCGTAAGGCTGCCTAGGTGAGAACCATCAGAAAAAACTGCCATAGGGCTTTCTTTGTGTATCAAACTCCCATGAAGAGAATGGTATTCACATTGTTTCCTGGAAATAACTGAAGCCTCAATTTTCTGGAAGGAGCCCCAGCCTGGAATTTTCTGGAAGAAGTACAACCAGAGAAAGAAAATAATATTATAAAAGATTTATGGCAGGCTTCTTTAATGGAAATTCCCTTTCTAATAAATTTCGATGTTGAAAGCAAAACCACTAAATGCCCAATTCCAGATTATTTAAAAATTAATCAACAGACTAGCTGTTCTACATTTTTTTTTCTGAATCTAGACATCGAGGAATAAGTTTTTGAGAAATAAGAACAAATTAAAAGAAGGAATAAGATCTCAGAAGTTCCAACGTGCTCACTTATAAAGAGATATGAGAAGGCCGCATAGAGACCAGGCTAGCCAAGGAGCAGTAGCTAGAGGTCTGATGTCTTAGGGATCATTATGGTTCAAGTTTAAGATGTTCCCCTACTGGCTCATGGTTTGGATGTTAGTTCTCCAGTGGGTATTCTGGGGGGGGGGGGGGGCTGTGGATTGTTTAGGAGGTGGGTTTAGGAAGTTGAAGTGGGTTACTGTGACCTTTGTAAATTGTATCTGTCCTCTGGCTCCCGTCCAGATTTCGTTCTTTCTGGTTAGTTGCCACTTAAACAGCCCCACAGAGCTGAGTTAGGCATCTCCACCACGGCTTTCTTGGAATTTGAAACCTCGAGCCAAAAGGAACCTTCTTCTCCTATTTGCTTTTGTGGGGTGTTTTGACACAGAAACATAAACGTTACTGTGGTGGTAAGAATGGTTCCCATACGCTCAGAGACTTGATTGCTTGGTCTTTAGGGAGGGGCACCACTTGAAAGGAATGAGGAGGTGTGGCCTTCTTGGAGGAAGTGTGTCACTGGAGGCGGGGTTTGGGGTTTCAGAGGCCCAAGCCAGGTCCACTGTCTCTCTCTTCCTGTTGCCTCTGGATCCAGATGTAAACTCTTAGCTACTCTCCTGCACCGTGTCTGCCTGCATGCTGCCATGCTTACTGCCATGCTGATAACGGACTAAACCTCTGAGACCATGAGCAACCCCCAACTAAATGTTTTCTTTTAGGGGAGTTGCCGTAGTCATGGCATCCCTTTATAGCAATAGAACACTAAGACACATGTATTCAAGGGTCAGATACACAAAACTGTCTAAGTAGGGGACAATCTAAGGGCTACTTATTTCATTGCGACTTTCTTTCTGCCTTTTTGAATGGAATGATTATCTTATCTGTATGCAAATGACTTTAAAAGGGAGAGTTGAACAGTTAAGTTTTAAAAAATATTCATTCATTTTTTTTTTTTTTTTTACTTTTATGTGTTCGTGCTTTGCCCGCTACAGTCTCTATGGACCACTTGTACTGCAGGGACTCACCGAAGCCAGACATCACAAGCCTTTTGGAGCCACCATGTAAGTGTTGGAAACCAAACCCAGGTCCTCTGCAAAAACAGTCTTAACCATGGAGCCATCTCTCCAGCTGCTGAACAGTTCATTTTTCTAGCAACTTAAGACCTTTATATTTTTAAACATTGCTATTAGCATATGTCTATTGTGCACAATAGTAGATTTCACACATGGACGAAACGTGCTTATTCACCCCACTTCCTCTCCTTTTCCCCCCCCCCCTACACCTGCCCACCCCCTTCCTCTTCCCAATCAGCCCCTCTTCTCCCAATGGGTTGACTTGGACTTACTCACAGGCACCTGGGGAGAGGGCATTTTTAGCAGCACTGGTAATTTGCCAGCAGCCATACCAGTGAGTTTTATGATACAATTCGTGTATGTTATAAGACGCACACCTGATTTCGTTCCAAAGCCTCTCTCAATGGTCACTTCTAGCTTATCAGGAGCTACTTGAACAGACCTCACAGGGCAGTTCCAGAAAAAGGGGGGGCTTAGAGGATAGGATGTGAAAGGCAGGCCGAGGAGGCCCTGATGGATGCAGGCACTGCACAGGACTGTGGAACAAATGGAGCAACTGGAAAATGACCAGGCTGCCTTTGTGAAGTTAGATACACTGGATATGAATGGGGCTTCTCATTACCACTCCTTCTGGTCACTAGAGAGGAAACAAAAAGATACCAAACCTAGCCTTCCAAATACCATATCTATTTGATTAACATGCCCTGCATCCATTACTTTTCTTGCTGTGATCAAACACACAGCAAGAAGCAACTTAAGGGAGCATGATGATTGGCATATGCTTGGCCAGGGAGTGGCACTATTAGCAGGTGTGGCCTTGTTGGAGTAGATGTGTCACTGTGGGTATGGGCTTTAAGACCCATGGCCAAGTTGCCTGGAAGCCAATCTTGTCTTAGCTGCCTGTGGAACAAGAGGTGGAACTCTCAGCTCCTCCAGGCCTACGTCTGCCTGGATGCTGTCATGCTCCCACCTTGATGATAATGGGCTGAACCTCTGAACCTATAAGCCAGTCCCAATTAAATGTTGTCCTTTATGAGTTGCTTTAGTCACGGTGTCTGTTCTCAGCTATGAAACCCTAACTAAGCCAGGGAGTAAAGGTTTGTTGGGGCCTACAGTTTGAGGGGTACAGTCCACATCTGAGGAAAAGGCATGGTAGCAATGGCTTTATGGTGGCAGAGGTATACCCATGCACTTCCCACAGCCATACATCTTGGTTGAACAGGTAGTAGAAAGTGGATAGGAAGCTCAAAGTCCATCCTTACTGACTTGCTTCCTTCAGCAAGTCTCGACCTCCTAAAGCTTCTACAGCCTTTGAAGTGAGAGCCACCTGGGGGCAACACATTCAAACCTCAACAAGCCCCAAACCTTGACACTCTCCTCTCCTCTCCTCTCCTCTCCTCTCCTCTGTGACCCATAACCAAGCTTTTCCTAAATGTTCACCTTCTAAGTGGATGGCACATCTTTCCATCACCAGTTCTCCTGCCACTAGCTACATCTGATGTGCTCTTGCCTAACCCACTGTAATGGCCAATGCAAGGTTACATTTAGTCCGTTGCTCTGTGTAATCATTTGCCCACCTGCTTCCAGAATTATCCTTTCAGCGCACACACCTCAGCATCCTCTGCTATCCTCCTCCCCAGCCTTCTCCCCTGCTCACCCTTTAGTGTTACCCTGAGGGTTGAAACCACTGCAGCCCAGCTCCTCCACCTGCCTCTCTAACATTTAGATCTCAGGTTCTAGAGCTTTCTCTGGAAATCTGATTCTTGGCCATTTTGCACCTCTTTGTTCATACTACTAAAATTTCCCTTTTCTTTGGAAGCACTAATCTCTATCAGTTGTTCAATTATTCAATTAATCTGTCTCTGTAATCATAAGCTCTGGGCAATCACGGCTCTGGATGCCTTTCTTCACCATGGCAGCTCCAGCATCTAACGAAGTTTCCTGGACAGCCAGAACAAATAAATATTGGTTGGCTGAATGGATGAACTGAATGAAAATAGACTTCAAAAAATGATTCTTAAAAGATAATCTCATCTTACTCTTTGCAGAGCTCTCAAACTAAACTCCTCAAAAGCAAAGCATTAGTTGCACCTGGTATATTTTTTATGTATGAGAAGTCAGGGAGCTGTAACTGTATCTGGGGACGTCAAATTGTTTCTCAAGCCTGCCATAAGTAAGTTCTCCAAGGAAGCACACACACTTACATCCAAAGGTTTTCATTCCCAAGATGTTTTGTCTTGAGGACGAATAAATGCTTTGTTTACTGAAAAATGATAAATTATAGTTGAAAAAAAGTTCAAAAAATGTAGTTTAGGCAGCAACTTTTTAAAAGCCCACTTCGAGTGATTTTACAGTTGATGCAAACAGGAGATCCGAGCAAAACCAAGCATATTTCAGGATGGTATGGTAATCGCTAGAGTTTAGAAATGTCAAGACCAGAAAGCATTCACACAAGCAAGTGTATGTGCTAAATGCAGAGCCAACTGGAAGTTTAATTTCAGAAAACTCTCAAATAAATACAACCTTCGCTTTCATATTTGTGTTTTTTAAAAAGATAAATAATTTGATGCAGAAAAGCCTAAAATACATGTTTCAACGCAAACTGAGCAGGTCATTTTCACCAGTTAGTAGAAATCTGTCTTATTGTAGCTACTTTTCGAATGCTTGGGTAGCATAAAGTGGGCAGGGATTACTGAATAGTCTCCCCAAAATAAATGCCTCATCAGAATATGAAGAATCACCAGGCAGGTAAAATTACTACGAGCCAGGCCTTTACTGAGTACCCACTATACTAGCTCCGGCAAAGAATCACAAGAATAACGATTGTACAGCTAGAAGAGAGACCTCTAGTGTATGTTCCGGGAGTTTATATTGTGCTTCGGGCATAATTAATAGAGCAAAAACCACTGCAGTCATTTTGCATGATGTGGTGGGAGATCCCCTTCCTCACCGATCATTCATACTCCATGCGTCTAGAGATTTCTTCCATGCGGACCTATGGCACGTTTGCCTAGTTAGTTACATTCTCCTTACACACAAGCCCCAGCCCATGAAGTTTTCTCTGTGATGTGAAGTTTTGAAGTTCCAGGGTCACCTTTGTCACCACATTAGTAAACACTTAACCTACTGCCATCCTTACAATCACCAACAGCTCTTTTTAATCTGCATCAGCAGGACTGCTAAAGGCACTCCTAAACAACCAGCCCCTTCTCCTAAGCCAAATGCCACCGAAATCTAAGCACAGGGAATAAATCGGCATCTTGCCCATTATCCTGGAGACAAATAGACTCACTGCTATTTAAAATTCGCAAAATTCGCTAAGTCGCCTGCCTATTAGCTCTTACAGCCTCCCACACAGGCAAGTGGATTCCTTGATGTGGACTCAAGATTTAGTGAATCATTCCGTGGCATCAGCCTCAGCCTTTTAAAAAAATCCTTTATTTTCTCCTTTCCACATTAAAAACACTTGAGATACACACAGAAAATGTTTCCCCCGGAACACACATACATAACACACGAAACAGGAGGTCTCTTAAGGAGTCTACTGCTGAGAAGGTAAAAGCCTTTTGCTCATTTTTAATTTGCTAAAACAATCCAAGCATGCTTGGTACCCAGAGGGTATTCTCAAATAAACTTGTATCTCTAGCTGCCAGCTTAGTTGATTGAAAACAGAAGGCAAACGTTTCTTAAAGAATGAGTATGTTAAACTGTTGTGTCTCCCTGAGTGCCACCAAACTGTTGTCTTCCCGGGTGCCACTAAGGACACACACACACACACACACACACACACACACACACACACACACGGGGGTGAGGCTTGGGTGCGGGCGGCAAAGATTTGCTTGAAAGCAGCCAGTCCTATGCCCTAAATGGTAGTAGTTGTATAATATTTGTACCAAATTACTTCTGCCTTCTGAGGTGTCCCTCTTAGCAAGGAAGCCAGAGCCTCAAGGTCTTGGACAGTTCCCCCATGCAATTCTCCACGTACAAAACCGCCCGCCCGCCCCATCCTAACTTTGTTAACTTTGTCCGCTCCAGCCCAGCCTGCCCGTGAAGCACAGTTTCGGTAAAAAGGTGTTAACACCGAAAAATCATTTCCACGACAGCTTAAGTGCTGGAGAGCACAAAGGCGATCCAGGCCGGCCCGGGATCGCTAGGAAGTTGCTGAGTGCCAGGCGCTCGAGCTGGGCGGGCATCCAGGTAAGGGGTCCTCGCACCACAGCTTCACCCTCCCCTACTTCGGCGTTCTGGGACTCAACCTCACTTTGGAAGCAGTTCACCACAACGCGTCACCCGCCCCATTCTTTTTTCCAGGAGGTGAGGACTCTTTTATTTTCCAGCCAGGTCCCTCTTGGGGGCAGGAGAGGAAGCGCACTCCACATTTCCATCAGGAGGGGAGGCAGGCTGGGGGATGGGGAGGAAAGAGGTCAGAAAGGAGCCAAACTGCTTCCCTTCCTCCCACCTCTGCGCCCCGGAGCGCGGGTTCCGACCGCGCGCACACTGGTGGCGGCCACAAAACTCTGTCCCTTTAAGGGAACCGTGGACTCCAGAAGAGGAGGAGGGAAGGACGCGGGCTCCGGACTGCTGGCTCGGTGGAGAAGAGGCAATCGCCTAAAAGCCGCCGTTACCTGCGGCTGTGGCGGCCGGCCGCAGCCTTCCCCTACCCCAGCGTCCCCAACCCGCTCCCGCCTACCAAGGAGACGTCTAATCCGGAGCGTGTGCCTAGGTCTCTATCAGGGGAGGAGGTGGGAAGGAAGAGGAACCGGCGCTTTTTAAAAATAAATGAAACATTTGCACCCAAGGAGGGGGGAGGGGAAATGGGAGGGGATGGGAAAAGGCTTTAAAGGCGCCTGAGTGGGAGGAGGCGACGAATCTGGATCAGCCCGGGTGGCATACGGGCTGGCTCTGGGCACTAGCTGCCGCTCACAAAAGGGCTCAGCCCGGGAGAAAGGAGAAGGGAAAAATAAATAAATAAATAAATAAATAAATAATAAATAAAGCGCCCGGGGCCCCGATCCGCTCAGCAGCCACAATGGCGTCTTTGAGCGGGTGTCCCGGGGGGCGCCGCCAAGGCTGGCTGCGAGCACGGCGACGGTCCCCACCCCCACGCGATCGGCGCCGAGCCCCGCGGCGCCCCGGGAAGAATGGACGCGCGCGGCTGGCGGGAGAAGGGACGGGACCCGGGGTCCGAGAGCCGCGGCGGTGGGCTCCGAGACGCAGCAGCACCCGGCCGCGGGGACCCTAGCCCGGTCCGCGCGCCGCCTTCCGACCCCGCGGAGCTCCGGCCGGGGCTCTCGCCGCCTCCGCCCGCGCCGCTCGGCTCCTTCTGCCAGGAAGAAAACCGAGGAGCCGCAGCCGGTGCGAGCGGATCCCCAGCCGCCGTCCGCGCCCGGCTGCGTGTGTGCGAGTGTGCTGCGCTCTCGCCCCATGCCTGGCACATGCGTAAAAGCGAGTTGCGCCCAAAGTCCCAGCCATACCCTCCTTAGCAAATAATAACAAACCCAAACCGTCAGATCTTACCTGAAACATTGAAGCACAAAGTCTCTCTCCAAGTCCCCTTTTCCTTTTCCTCTCCCCCCTTTTCCGATTTCTCTCCCAGCGATCTGCTCGCCTCGCCACACCAGAGAGAAATGCAATAGCTTGGCTAAGGTAGACAGAACAAAATACAGAGGAGAGTTGCTCCAGGGCTTTGAAACCCCTCAAGGCAAGGATCAGGATACAATTAGCTCGCGCCTCTACCTCTAGTCCAAATCTCCAAAATAAAACTTAAATCAAATTAACCGATCACAGGGCTCACAGTTGATCTTCAAAAAATAAAGCCTTGCATAGACATATAGAGAAATATACATATACGAATTTTTCCTCAGATTTTTTTTTTTGTTGGAAAAACAGTCTCATTCCAGCCTCCAACTTGCTTTTTACTCTTCCCGTGCACAGAAAAGCTGATTTTAATCGTTGTGATTAGTTTTGATGTAACGTGTCCGCGGGCGATTTCTACAAATGGATGGAGTGTTTCTTTGCCAAAAGAGGGAAACGCAGCAGATGATGATAATTATAAGGATTGTTGGTTGTTTCTTTTTATTTGTGTTTCGGGCTCCTGCTTCACTTTCTCGAGTTGACCTGACGTTGCTGTTACAGGAAGGTCGCACAACTTGTTGATGAGGCTCACCGCCCTGTCTGATCAAAGGCTAGGTGATAATTTGGCAATAGAACAACATGGTTTTGGTTCCTTCGGCGACATAAATGTCGCAAATGACGTGAATAAAAATAAAGCACATGCAGTCTACTTTGCCCCAATCAAGTCTGAATCACTGCCTGGGGGTGATACACAAACTCATTTCAAATGTTCAACCATGCAGAATTGTAAAAAGATTGAAAGAGTTATACTGTATTTTTTTTAGTGGGAAAATTAAAAGAAAACAAAACCTAACATACCTACCATTTAGGTTTATTTGATCAACCCTTTGAGCATACCGCCTGTATTGTCCCTGCTTGCCTCCCCCTGGTACCTTTTTTGGGGTGGGTGGGTGTATAAATCCATTATTTGATGGAAGGGCTCTATGGAAGCAAAGAGACTGAGGTAAACACATCTCCCCAGGGTGCAGCTCTGAGTTCTGAGCCACCCTCCACCCCCATCATGTCTTCCTAGGTCTCTGCTCAAAGACTTTTGTCGAAGGCTGTCCTTTATATAATTCTGTTCATGTTTGGATATAAATTCAAGGCCCACTTCCCATTAGTGTTACATTCTTGCAGGATATTTTTTGAAATGGTATGTGTTTTGAGCACTTCATAGTTCACAATTAATTCAAAGACTTTGCTGACATTTCATATATATATATATGCATGCATATACACATATACATGTATACACACATGAGAGAGAATACACACACACAGTGAGGGAGAAACACACACACACAGGGGGGGGGAGAGAGAGAGAGAGAGAGAGAGAGAGAAGAAAGATCAGGATTCAGAAACAGGAAAACCCATACAGAACCAGGTATGCCTTGCAAATACTTGTAGCTGGCAGCATTTTACAGGAAGTGATTTTTACCCAACATCTTACCTTTAAGATAAAGAAGTTGTTATAATGTCAACAGAAAAAGGAAGGGTTAAGTTTTCATTTGTTTGTTTTTAATATTGTCCAGCAAACCAGGGCTGTAATGACTCAAGAGACTGGTGTTATAATGAGAATTAGAGATATTGGTGGCTTTTATTTTTTGTGTGGAAAGTGTATTAGGCATAGGCATTTTGCTCCGAGAACATCGTGCCTTTGGAAGGAGAAAATGGAAATATCTCACAGAAGAGGCTCATAGTTCTCTTTGCATATTCTTTTCAGTAGATATATTCTGTGACCTGCAACAAAATGTTTAAAGAGACCACAAAGAGCTAAATTCAACAGAAAGAACGAATGTTTCTTTTTTCCAAATATCATTAACATTAAAAAAAAAAGTGAGGGGGTAGGGGCCGCAGCAGAAGCAAGCCCAATCATTTGATACTTAGGCAACGTCAGTATCTCTTACCAAACGTGCTTAGAATCAGGAAAGTTCAGATTTTCAAATAAAGCATATACATAAAGAGACATGAATGGATGTGACCCAAGTCTGAACATGATACTCACTTATGTCTTATGTAACACTTTCCACACGCAGCTTGAAGGTAAACACACCTACACATTGACTGACCAACCTCCCTACCGTTATACAATATAGTTAAGAATCTAGAGCCTCAAATGAAGTCTTACCATGTAGAGTTCTCCTCTTGTGCAGTCCATCACAGTGCTGCTACTCAAGGAGTTTCAGCTTTTGGAGCATGTGACAGTTTTCATTGTCAGCTTTTGCAATCTGGAACCTTCTAGGAAGAGAGTTTCGGTGACAGATTACCTAGGTCAGATTTGAGCATGGCTGTGGGTGATTATTTGGTTGCATTAACTGAAGTGGGAAACCCAGCACTGTGATGGCGACACTTCCTAGGCAGGAATCCTTAGCTGCGCAGGAGCAGGGAAAGGGAGCTGAGCACAGACACCGTCGCTCTAGTTCTCCCTCTGCTTCTGCCTGTGGGTGCGACAAGTTGATTGCTTCATGTCCCCATCAGTGTGACTACTCCCCTTTCATAGGACTGTACCCTGGAACTGTGAGCTAAAACCAACTCTTCCTTTCTCCGGCTGGTTTTGCATGGTCACTTATCCCAGCAACAGAAAAGAAACGGAGGCACAGCATTTCAGGGTTTCTGGATCAAGAATGCTCAACCTGTTGGTTGAAGCTATGACCTAAAGGAACTAGTAATTCAAAAGCAGAAACACTAACCTCCCAAACGCTCAAACCTACATGTCATCCGGAGAACAATGCATTCCTGTCCTAGAAGGTTTGAGCTGGAAGCTCCTTTGCAGACCAGTATGTCATCATCATTCAGAGATGAAGGTAGGAAGCAAAGCAGCTGGCCTACAGTTTGTAAAAGTTTCATTTTTATTAGCTTTGTGTGTGAGAGAGAGAAAGAGAGAGGGAGAAAGAGAGAGAGAGAGAGAGAGAGAGAGAGAGAGAGAGAGAGAGAGAGA
>JADRCD010235234.1:28723-44481 GCA_019843815.1 Montemys delectorum
AGAGAGAGAGAGAGAGAGAGAGAGAGAGAGAGAGAGAGAGAGAGAGAGAATGGGGAGGTGCTTGTGTAAAGGCCAGAGGACAACTGTGTGGGGTTGGCTCACCTCTACATTTACATTGATTTGGGGACTTGAACTCAGGACACTAGGCTCAGGCAACAAGGACCTATTGAACCATCATTCTGACCCAAGATGATCTTTTTAAACATTAGGTCATTGGTGTGAAGAGGTAATCCCACCTTTGAGCTGATTCTCCAAGTTTGTGGTAATTCTAGTATCAGGCAGTCTACAGAAAATTCTCATTTTCACTATCTTGAAAATGCATTTTGGTTTATACAATACAAATAGATGAATGAACTTCAAGCTCTCCAAACAAAGGGTTAATATTATGTTCTTTAAATTTTTAAATGGACTGTTAGCCTTGAGCTGGTGGAGTGAGAGCACACCTATAATTCAGCACTTGGGAGGTAGAGGCAGGAAGATTACCAATTCAAGTTATTGTGGGCTACTCAGGGAGTTCTAGGCCAGGCAAGCTTATAGGAGACCATTTCCTAAAAAGAATAAACAGGCTATCAATGAAAGAGCTTGTGAAGAGCCAAGAACCTATCTTACCAAGGATGAGAGGCCAACTTAAATTATATTTGCAGTCACAAAATTACTTGAAAATACATTTTTCAGCCTGGTGTGGTGACACATGCCTTTAATCCCAGCACTCTAGGCAGAGGCAGAAGCAGGGGCAGGGGCAGAGGGGCAGAGGGGCAGAGGGGCAGAGGGGCAGAGGCAAGTGGATCTCTGTGACTTCTGGACCAGTGTGGTCTATCCACATAGGTAGCTTCAGGACAGTCAGGACTACATAAAGAGATTCTGTTTCAAAAAGAGAAGGGCATGGGGTCGGGGGAAGAGGAAAAGAAAATAGCTTTCCCTAATTGATACCATGTATATGAACTTTAGCCACTTTGGAATTTGTGCAGTGTGTATGTGAACATGTGTGTGAACATGTATGTGAACATGTGTGCTTCAATTACAAGGTAAGAAAAGGAATCCATCCAAACTCAACTCCAACTTACCCACAAATAATTGGAGACCAGCGGTCTAACGAACACTAGCAACAAGTAATGGCTTGGTTCTGTCAGTGAGAAAATAGTCAGGGTGGTGGTGTGTGCCTGTGATGCCCGTACTCAGGAAGCCAAGAGGACCGCTGTGAATTTGAGACCAGCCTGGGTTGCCTCAAAACACAAGCAAAGTAAAACAAAACAAAAACTACAAAGAAAAAAACCAACGGGGGCATAAACACAACCCTTCCTGAGAATAATTCGAGGTTTCAGACTCAAAATGAGTTCTACTAGTGTTGAGAGGCGCACAAAATAATGATAGGGTATTATGAACTGTAGCCAGGAGCTTGGCTGAAAAAGTTGAACTGGTGGTTGCAGAAGAGAAAATAAGATGTACTTTCAGGAGTGTGCGCCTCCCCCTCTCCGTGTTACTGTAGGACAGATCATTTGGCTGCATCGTAGTCACCGAACCCTCAAATCGCAAGTTCCTGCCGAACATTGCAGCTTTGTCCAGGGCAGCCCTGAGGGGCCTTCTTGGTGGCGAGTTGACAAGATGTGGACATTAGTTGCTGAGATGAAATGTGAAATTGAAGAGCCCTCCACTGAAGCAGCCAGACGCCCAGATGGAATTGAACAGTTCAGCAGCACTTCATATTAGGAAATGCAAAGAGACAACCTGGGTGTGCTGAGACCATACTAGCTAAGGCAGCATGGCCAGCCTTTCACTGGTGTGGTCTCTGGATGACAATCTTGCCGACATGGCTTCGGCAGCCTCCACCTGTGACGCCAGGAGAGGTCCTGCCACACAGGAAGGGCAATTATGCAGTTATATTTCATCCTTGTGTCAGTTAGGGGCTGGGGTAGCAGATCACCTGTTTTTTATCAGCCAACCCGAAACTCCCTGTAATGCTGCGGAATGTGCATTTTCCTGGAGTTGAATAGAAGCATTAACGAACTGAACAGAACGCATTTGTGATTGCTGGAGTTTGGCCCCAGCTACCACCTGTTTATAATTAGCCTTTGCAAAGCATCATAGCTCTCTGCTTCGCCGTGAACGCTACGCACCAGTTGGTGACTTCTTTCTGTCAAGGCGGGTCTTCTGTCACTTGCAGATCTACTGATGGGTGTAATTTTCAACTGGTCTGTGATTCTGACCCATACCAAGTTCTCCTCTACAGAGGCCCTTAAATCCATGCAGTCTTTTGTCAGAGTTTCTTCTCTGGCTTCCCAATGTGAATACTCATGACGACCTCAAATTAGAAAGCAACACAGAAAAATTTAAGAAGAAATCAAACAAAATTATGGTCAAAGCTCTATTGTAGTATTCTATTTAGTGGAAAAATATATTTGCCCACAAAGGTGGAGGTGTATGGTCAGGAAAGGTGTCATGTACCCGTAATCTCAGAACTTGGAAGGCTGAGGCAGGAGGCTTACTCAGAATTTGAGGTCAGACTGGCTATGTAGAAAGCCTTATCTGAAAAACCCGAATGTTTTTAAAAGAGGAGGAGGCTAGAAGTGTCTTAGTAGTATAGTGTTTATCCAGAAGGCACAAACCTTGAGTTTGAATCTAACCTTGTGAAATATTAATGCTGACAATAATTAATGAAATAAAATTATTTACTTATGAGACAGAATCTCACCATGATTGCTGTGTGAATTTTTTTTTTTTTTTTTTTTTTTGTAAGAAAACAGAGGCTGGACATAGTGGTGCATGCCTTTAATCCCAGCAGAGGCAGATGGACCTCTGTGAGTTTGATGCTAGCCTGGTATTTATACTGAGTTCTAGGGCATTCAGGGCTAAATAGAGAGAGACCCTGTTTCAAAATAGATAGGTAGATAGGTAGATAGATAGGTAGGTAGGTGGGTAGGTAGATAGATAGATAGATGATAGATGATAGGTAGGCAGGTAGATAGATAAAAGGGAAGTAAGAAATAGATATATGGAGATCATCACTGTGATGAATAAAAGGATGTATATTTTTTAATGGGCTTTGAAAATTCTTTGCCAGGACCAGTGATATGGCTGAGCAGATAATAGATATTTTGATGGCCCATGTTTGGTACCTGGGAATCACATAGTAGAAGGACCACTGATCTCCATACATGACCACAATGTAAGACTCTGACAAGCCTTAGCTTACCAGGAACCGCCCTGAGTGAACAACACAGAGCTGGGGATAGCTGCAAAAGCAAGAGATATTTATTGTTCCAGCATGCTGAGGTCATCATCCTGCACCCAAAGGAGAGGTGGTGACCCTGAGTGGCCCATTCGGAGAGTTTTTGTACAGTTTCCAGGGGCAGAATAGAGCACCAGCAACTAGGCACAATATGATTAGTGGAACAGTGTGCCCTTTAAACTAATTGGTCTTTAGGGAATGAGGTAGTAGGGGTTTGATTAGCCTCTTCCTTCCAGCCTACACTCTCTCTGACCTGTCTCTTCCAGGAGGGGGAGGGGTGCCTGGTGGAATTTTCCAATGGCTGTGAGCTGACCTCTTCAATAGCACGCATGTGTGCACACACATATGCATATACACACAGATAAATGTAAAACAATTAAAATAAAAGTCTTTGCCCAAGAACCACCTGTTTTTAGTAAATACTTGCAAATACGTTTCATAAGTTTAAATTACAATCATAACTCTGCCGCCTTAACTTGTGAAGAGAGCTTTAGTTTCTTTAGCCATAAAATATAAATAAATACAATGAATATATAAATATAAAACTTAGAAACATAATGGAAAATTCCATTTGAAGTGTTGCATTGATTAATATATAGACATTACTCAGAACTGTCAGCAGCATGGCATACTCTAAGTCAGTGGCAGCAGTCATTATCATGGTGGCTTCTGGGGAGCTGTACAGTAAGTAATCCTGTTCCCATGCAAGTGCTACTGTTTAAGTTAAAGGTGTCGAGGAAGAATTGTCCTTGTCATGTTATTATGGCATCTTGAGGTCCCGGTGACCCTTTATTTTTTTTTCCTACAAGAAAAGCAGTGTGGACCGAATGGGATCCCGCAGCACTTCTCTTCTTGAGGTAAATCCTAGCCATAAGAAACCTAGACATGGCAGTCACCGTGGCACACACCAGGAATCTCAGCACTCAGGAAGCTGAGGTGGGGGATTGTGAGTTTGAGATCAGCCTAGACTGTGTACAAGACCTATTAAACAAGCCAAGGGCAAGGGTGGGGTGAGGGCGGGAGGCTCATGGTTTCTCGATGGTGCTTCCTAGCAAACACACTTCCTGTCTGTTCCTTTGAGCATACTGTATTCTGACAAAACTGCCTGATGCACATGAAACAATTAATTAAGCATTTTGTATAATTGTTTGAGTAAGAAACAAGACTTGACTAGAATTCTTTCACAACTTCTTCCTTCATAATTATTTGCTTTTGCCTTTTAGGAATTTCAAAGTCCTTTTTTAGACAGAGGGAGAGACAGAGGGAGAGACAGAGGGAGAGAGAGAGGGATGAAGGAAGGAAGGAAGAAATAAAGGAAGGAAGGAAGGACAATGCAGTTTTGAAAATTGGAAAAAATGAACTTTGGGACTGAGTCCACTTTCTAAGGAGCCCCATCAGTCAGCGGCAGGCATCACTGATGTCTCGCCTCCCGGTTTATGGATATTCCTTTCCTAACCTTTAGAGCTTATCATGTTCTGATTCTTCCATAGAATCTGGTAGGGTGTCCATCTCCAAGTTATGCAACAGCTGTTTTAAAAGAAATGGCTTTTTTTTTTTTTTAATAAGATAAGCACTTCATTAGATGCACACACTCCCTGCATGTTTCAGCGCTTCACAGGAACAAGGCTAGCACCAAGACGACTTCCATTTGCCCATAATTCGGCTCATGGACAGCTCATCCGGTTCAGAACCACTTAGCTTTGCTTGGCTGTCTCACTGAAGCTAGGCTGTTCATGAGAAACCCCGCAATACAATTGTGGCACCTCGGGGGACCATATACATTTATGTAAGTTATCTCCGCCTGCACCCTTCGGTGTCAGAACCTCTCAGCTTTGCTAACCATAAAAAATCTGCCTTAAGCATATTACTAACTTTAAAACCCCAATGATATGGATGTCATATTTCAATTTTTAAAAAACCTCTTCCTGCTCCACCCCTGGAAGAAAACCCTGTAAAACGTATCCAATGGAATCATGCTAAGGTTAAAAATACAGAATTTATTTAAAAGAATGGCAAGTGTGCCCTACTGTAGAACACACAGAGAGACACATACGTACTTACTCATGCACACACAAACTGTTTAGTGAAATGTAGTAATTAAATAAGAAATAAATAGAACTGAAGTAAGAACTTTAATAAAAAAAAATCACTAATGGAAGCGAGAATCTGTGGAGTTTCTTTAAAGTTAAGAGAAAAAAAAATGTTTCTATGGGGCGAATGAGTCTAAGCCTTATTAGTTAAAATGAACACGGGGGTAGCAGATCCGTGGGACTTTTTAAATGGTTCTAAGACAATTGTTAATAAGATCATCCATAACAGGCCTAAGGAACAATTGTGAGTAACGGCAGGGCCCTGCACTGAATATAGACCATCTGGTTGTGAGGAGCAGATAAGAACATTCTTAAACGCAGCCCTCAGCCTGTCCCTCCAAGGTTACTGTGTAGATAATGGATTTCTTAATTTTTTTTAAAAGAAAAAAAAAAACTCTATTGTACCAAGCACATTGCAATTCATGCTGAGAAAGCACCAATCTGTCTGCATTTCTATAGCCTCCATGAAAGGCTTATAAGATAATGATAGTAACTCATTAGCCTTTTGCTTTATTTTAGTTTTTGCTAAGAATCAGAGATTCGAGGATCTGCTTGGCTACATAATGAATTCGAGGCCACCCTAAGACTTTACCTCAAAAAATAGGCCTGGAGAGATGTTTTGGTAGGTAAGCGCTCCCACTGCTTTTCCAGAGGACCTGAGTTTGGTTCCCAGCACTCATGTCAGTGGCTCACAACCACCTGTAATCCAGCTCAAAGGGAGGAGATGCCCTCTTCCAGCCTCCGAGGGTAATCATGGACATGTGGCATTCACTCACACAGATACACAGGTGCACATAAATTAAAATAGTAAGTCTTAAAAGAAAAAACAAGTTCTCTTAAAAGTTCCCCACACAGTGTGCTTGTGATCCCAGTCCTCAGGAGGTAGAGGGAGGAGGGTCAGGAATTTAGAATCATTCTTGGTTGCATAACAAGTTCTAGGCCAGCCTGGGCTACAGGAAAGAAGGAAAGGAGGGAAGAAGTGAGAGGAATGAAGGAAAGACAAAGGAAGCAAACACAAACCCTAAAAGGACTGAGAACTAACCCAGTCCATGGGAAGAACTTAGGAAAAAATATTCAAGAGATAATTGTCATCTCAAGGGACAGAACACACACAAGCAGCTGGCTTCTCTTCAGGGTTGGGGGCCCTGACCAGAGCTGAGTGGCCATGGCTCTGTGCAACTGCTGCTCCCTTCCCTGGAATCCTGGCTGTCAGAGACCCTCACCTCTGGAGAGCTAGAGGAGTACAGGAAGATGACAGTAAAGCCAGTGGTGCCAATCACAGCTAGAGAGTGTTTACTCTCATAGTGTCTTGACCCAGATCCCAGTCTGTATTTGAACTGGCAAGTATCTCACCTCAGCTGCCTCTGACATTCTTCCACTCAGTTCTGTTTATTTTGCTCTTTAGGCTCTCTTTGTTCATAATTTTTTTTTTTAAATTGCACTTAGTGAGGAATCTCACCTCCAGGACTCCACTGGGCAACTGGCTAGGGGCTCTTATCCCATGGCCCACCTATTCCTTATCCAGTCTCTCTCTGTCTCTCTCTGCCTCTTCCTTCCTTACCCTATCCTTTCTTCCTGCTCTTTTACTGTTTTGTTCTTTTCCTTCCCTCCCTTCCTTCTTTCCTTCCCTTCCCTTTCCCTTTGTCTTTTTCCTTCCTTCCTTCTTTTCTTCTTTCTTCCCCCCCTCCCTCCCTCCCCTCCCTCCTCTCCCTCCCTCCCTCCCTCCCTCCCTCCCTTCCTTCCTTCCTTTCTTCACTTTTCTTCTTCTCTTTGTCACTTCTTTCATCCTCTATTACTAACAAATTAAGGGAAGGTGTTTCCCAACCAAAGCAAGTTCAAGAGGAAGATCTTCACAGCCTAATTAGCTGGCTCTTAATTTGTGAGAAACTTGGCTGTGTATGTTTCCTAATTAGAGTAGGAAACCCTAATGGGACCGCAGCGACCAACCATCTCCCCCAGGCAAGCTGTGCTCACAAGACACCGCCTGTCCCAAGGAAAGCACAGGCACTTTCTCTTTGGAATTACGCTCCCATATATCGGTCCGGTTCACCCTGGACTTTGTGTAAGAGGAAGGCTTTTCATTCTCTCGTAGTTACATGTGTATAAAAGTCTAGGAGGAGGGTATCTAAGTTTATCCCTTTGAAGCTGGAAGATTGTCCTAGCTCTCTCTCTCTCTCCCCAGTCTGTCTTTCTGACAATTCTCTCCAAGTTCCCCACTCAGCCATACATTTCTTTCTGAAGAAGAAAAAGGAAATTGCTCCCACAAATGAAAACAAACCCCATTATTTCTTAATGAATCTAAGATTCCCAGAGCTGACTTGGACCCTGCTCTTGGGAGTCAGGTAACCTGCCTCAGGCGAAGGCCACAATGCCATCCGTCAGAGCAGAGAGAGGAGAAATTGTCCCAGAGGCACACAAAGCCAATTGTATATTTTATATACAACAGGAAATATCTCTCTGAAGCCCCATGGGTGGTCTCATAGCCTAAAGCACCCGAATTGATTACCCGTGGCTTGTTTAATTCCAAACGTCCTTGATGGTCGACAAAGGACCACACTGACAGGATTCTCAGTGCTCATCTGTGGGAAGGCAGTCAAATAGCAAAGGAACGTCCAGAAGACTCTGCGCCTGCACACTGACCCCCAATGTAGAACGTGAGCCTGATACACATTAGGCCTGTCTTTCACTCCTGTGCTGTAGAGGAGTCGAGTTTTCCCTTCACCACAGAACAGCGACAGAAACTGTAGTCTCCTGTGGTCGAGGGGGATATAGAGTCCTGTTCATAGATTTGACCTGGACCTTAGTAGCCTGACGTTGAGAGTCCAAAGACTCTCAAGGCTTTGCTTGGTCTTGCTCTTTCTCTACCCTCAGGTGGTTAGTCTCTGCTGCTCTGTGATGCCTTTTCTACTCTAGCTTTTCTGACTTAACTCACTCACTGCTCCAGGGCCTTTGCACAAGAGGCATTACCTGAATGTAGAATAATTTTCCTTCTCTTATCTAATTGCTCTGCTTCCTTCAGCTCAGACACCTATTCCTTCCCCTTGGGGCTGGCTCAGAGCCCTCTATTACAGCTGGCTGGTCACCCTTTAAACTAGAAATCAGCTAATGCCTATGCAGTTGTGGGGTGGGATGATCTTTTGCTTCCATCAAGTAGGAACTATGCCTGCCTCGTCTCAGAAGTGTCTCCTGGATCTACCATAAAGCTGAGCAAACAGATGGTGCCCTAAGTGTGACTTGAAGGACTCGTGGACTGAGCAAATAAGGGAATGGATGAGCACAGGGACAGGAATCATTAAGAGAGCAACTGGAAATGGGAGAAAAGGCCGAGGTTGCTAAGGGTTAGAATAAGAGAGAACTAAATAACACTGCCATTTGGTGATCTCATGAATCTGGCATGACTGGATTTTGCAGAGCCCTTAAAACCTAAGGTCCCCACTCAGAAAAACTGATGTATCTGTTAGATATATGTATGTCTATATGTTCACAGAAGAGCACTAGCTAAGAGGGTACACACCCACTTATCACAATTGGACGAAAGAGTACTAAGGCATATAGCTGGGTGGTGACTCATCCCTGAAAACCAAGTACTCAGGAGGCAGCAGCAGGATAGGGGAGCTATCCTGGGCTACACCGTGAAAATTATGTCATAAAAAGTACTTGTATATGAGTACCATGGAAAGGTAGTTCAGTGGGTGGGTTTGGATCACAGCACCCATATTACAAGGTGGGCATAATTACTCATGTGCCTGTAAGCCCAGCCAAGGTGTGGATCAGAGCTGGGGAGGGTTGGAGATAGGAAAGCTCCAACACAGCTCCTGGGTTAGTGAGAGCCCCTGTCTCAAAGGAATAAAGCAGAGACTGACAGAAGGGACCTGACATTCTCGTGCTTCCACATGGGCACAGCTGACGACAGGCACCCAGAGCTGCACACCTGCCTCCCGCACATACACACGCTCTTTTTTCTCACATGGGAGATAGGATTATTCAACTTTAAGAAGGAAAAAAATTCTGACACGTGTTCTAACAGCTGTACTTGCAAAGCCATGGTGGGAACATCTCAGTGGCACCTGGAACTGGGCTTTGGAGGGAGACAGAAGAGATAAGGCCTTGCCCTAAGATTGCTTTTTGTTTGTTTATTGTGCCCCTGACAACCTCCAATCCTTGGTTATTTCATCAGTTAAATAAGGAAAATGGTATTTCCTCCTTAAGGTATCATAAAGATTAAACAAGATAAATTATTATGTAATGTATGCATATATTATGAAGATTAAATAAGATAAACACTTGTGCATGGACACACACACACACTCACACAGAGGAGACCAGGTGTTGACCCTGGGTAAGAGATTGGCAAACTGACATATTTGTGTATCTCACTAATGTGACTTAGAAAATAGTGAAGCATGCTCAGGGTGTGTGAAAACTGTAACCTTGTACCGGCAGGGAAGATGCGAAGTGATGCAGCCACCTTGGGGAAGAAGTGGGTCATTCCTCAGCCTAATAAGCCTAGAATTAGTCCAGAGAAATACTCAGTAGTTAAGAGCACTTGTCGTTGCAGAGGACCCAGGTTCAGTTCATAGCACCCACACGACAGCTCGCAGCCATCTCTTACGCCATTCCAAGGGATTGCCATTCTGTAGGCACCAGGCATGCATGTGATGCACAGACACACAAAAGTTAAGAACAACAAAATACCAAGTTATCATCTAACCCAAAAATTAGGCATAAGAGAAATAAAATTATATGTACATATAAAACTTCTACCTACATACTTTAGCATCAATATTCATAGCAACTAAAAGATAGACTTCACCTAGGTGCCTTCTAGATGATGAATAGATTTAAAAAAATGTGGCATAGGGAATATTATTCAGCAGTAAAAATGAAGGTGGTAGTAGTCACTGTAATAGTTTTTTGGCTGGTTTTAGATTCACCTAAGAGAAACCCTCTAGGTATGTTTGGGAGGATGTTTCCAGAGAGGTCTAACAGAGAAAGAGGAACAGTCGTCCACAGAAAGAAAAGCAAGCTACGCTCTGCTTCCTGCTGTAGATATCACATGGCAGCTGCCTCCACTCCGCTCCGGCTTCTACATTGTCCTGGTGATGATGAGCTACACCCTCAAAACTGTGAGCCAAACACTTCCTCCCCAGGTTGCTTTTCTCAGGTTTCCTGTGACAGCAGTCAAGAAAATACCAAATACATGTGCTAAAACAGGAGTAAACTTTGAAAACTAACTAAATGAAAGTAGCCAGCTGGGAACAGAATCTATGATGTGCATGGTGGTTTGAATAGGAATGGCCCCCATAGGGGGCAATACTTGAGAGAGACTAGGAGGTGGGCCTTTTTGGAATAGGAAGTGTGTCACTGGGGGTGGGCTTTGAAGTTTCCAAAGCCCAAGCCAGGCTTTGCGGCTCTCTTTTGCTCCTGCTTGTGGATCTGGATGTAGAACTCTGTTATCATGCCTGCCGGTGTGCTGTCATGCTCCCTGCCTTGCAGATAATGGACCAAACTTCGGAAACTGTAAGCAAGCTCCAAATTCTCTTTTGTAAGAGTCGTCATGGTCATGATGTCTCTTCATATCAATAGACCATTGATGAAGACAAGGTGAACCATCCAGAGATCAGGGGGCATGGTCAAGAAAGCAGAGGAATATTGTTGGAATTAGGCTCCTTTGGGGGTTGATAGAAATATTCTGGGATCAATGATGGTTGATACTTAATATTGTTAATGTACTAAATGTCATTCAGTTGAACACTTAAATGGATGATATAGTATGAAATAGTTAATCTTAATTTTCAATACTATTAAAGTAAGAAGCACCAGGGAGACTAGGAAAGCCTGCCTTTACACACACCTTTGGTGTGTCCATGGGAATGTTTCCAAAGAGGTTCAATTGACCCTCAGTGTGCTTGGGAATACCTCATATGCTGGTGTCCTGAAAGGAAGAAAAGTGTGCTAAGAAGAATTCTCAAGGGAGTAAGCTGTCTCTCCCCAGTGCGCCCTCTCTTTACCACCAGGATTTGAACATTCCTATGTACCCTTTCAAGATGAACTGAAACTTCTGACCCAAATTCTCTCCCCTTTAGCTCTTTCGTTGGGAACTTTGCTTCAGAAAGAGAAAGTTAAATGACACACAGCACAGGAAATGCAATTCAATAACATTACACAAAAAAGAAGTGAGTTTCTTAAAAAAAAAAAAAAAAAAAGGGATCTAGAAAGACAGCTCCACAGTTAAGAGCACACACTGCTCTTGCAGAGGACCCCAGTTTGGTTCTTAGCACCCACATTGGGCATCTTACAGCTACCGGTTACTCGGGCTTCAGGGGATCCAACTTCTGTCCTCTTTGGGCTCCTGCACTCATACCACACATATACCGAGACACATAAATAAAAAGAAAAATAAAAGAGAGTGTGTTGCTTAGATCAGCAGAGGGGGTGGGGGCAGGAAGTTGGAGTAGAGGAAATGTAGATGCTGAAACCTAAGTGTGTGGTCATAGATTTGAATGTCGGAAGAGAATGGACGTTCCTGGCCTGTATGTGATGGGCTCCAGAGCAAAGGCAAGTCTAAGAGGGAACCACGTGCTAGCTCAGAGACAACAGAGAAGCAACCCAAGGCCTTCCTGAGTTCAGAGAAAGCACAGAGAAAATGCATATGCTGGGGCAAAGGAGTCAAAGCCTGAGGTTGTAGGACCTGTGGGAGGGTTGGTGCTAAGGAGAATACAACACTGGGGGTACAGCTCAGTGATACAGCGTTTTGCCAATGGGCACATTTCTCTGTGTGTTTGTGGGTCTGATCTAGCTAGATTCTGGTTTAGGTCTGCAGCGAATGCCGCAGTTGAGAGTAAAGGAGTCTCAGGAGACTTGCTGGGCCTTCTTTTAGCAGGCGTGGGATTGAGGGAATCTATGTGGGTTCTGATACAGTGTGATTCCATTTGAGCTGCTCTAAGAATCTATAGAGAGACACCATCATCCCTCACAGTGTGTTTTGCTCTCCGCAAACATTGTCCTTGGGGTAGGAAGAGCCTCATTCTTGATAGAGAACAAACACAAATACGATCTTTCATATCTTCTCTGCCGTCCTCACCTTTCCCTGTAATTGGAAACGATCGCCGCCAGTCTCACCTGTAAGAGTCTATCTTCAAATGCAGAAATCACTTCTCTTCATCAACCTCTTCCCTCCCTGTGCCCCGACCCTACTTCAACTTCTTAGGATCCTTTCTGTCCTCTGATTAAGGATGGAGTAGGGAGTGGGGCAGAGGGGGATGGAGCCCTTCTGTTTGACTAGTTTCCGATGAAGTCTACTACTTCCAACCCTGCTCTTCTACGCCACCAGTGCACTTTCTGTGCTCCTCCCATTCGCACTCAGGCTGTGTGAGCAGAGGCAGGCTGGCTCTCCACCCAGGCTCTTTCGCCGCAGCTCTTCAGCCTGCTCTTAGGAGCCTTTCTCTCAAGCTTACCACGGTAGAGAGCTCCTCTTGAGTGCCACCTTCTATGATAGTATCAAGCTTTGCTGCTTCGGGGTCATCTCACTATTCTTGGTCTGTGCACAAACCCATGACAAGCGACAACTCAAGGGCAGAGTATTCTTGGGTCATCACATAAAGAAGGATACAGTTCACCATGGCAGGGAAGACAGGGCGGTAAGAACGCAGAGGACAGGTAGGAGTCAGGCAGCCTCACAGCAGTCACCAGTGATCCTCCCATAGAGCCTCTGCTGCCTGAAAGTTCTACTTTGCTCCAAACAGTGCCCTCAGCTGGGGACAAAATGTTCAAACAAGTGAGCCTGGGAGGACTTTTCTCATCCAACCCTGACAAGAATCCAGGTACCCTCTGCAGGTCTCACACCCAGTCTGCACCTGCTCTACATGACACCTCAGAGCCCTTCCTCCATTGGTAGCACCAGCATTGGTTGCATTTGCATGTAAAGCATCCATTCTTGGGGTGGGGATATGGCTCACATGATTAGGCGCACATGCTGCTCAAGTGTTACTGCTGCCAAATCAGACAGATCACAACCAGCTGTAATTCCAGTTTCAGGTCACACACACACACACACACACACACACACACACACACACACACACAGAGAGAGAGAGAGAGAGAGAGAGAGAGAGAGTATCCATCTAACATATCCTCGGCAGCCTCTAATGTACTTCACAAGTAAGGCCCCCTGTGACTCTTTGCCATTCTAATTACTATTATGTTAACAATTCTACAGCTGAGTACATAGCTCAGTGGTAGGGTACTTGCCTAGCATGCACAAGGTTGTTGGTTTGATCCCCTAGTACTGCAAACAGAACAGAAGCAAAAGAAAGTCCCCTCAGTTATTACTCAGTGAAGTGACATTTCTCTTTAAGACTTTAAAATTTGTTGAAACCCAGTGACTTCAATGAAATTCTTTTGTGAGCTATTTTCCCCTTTGAGATGTGAGCAGCTTGAGCTGGTAGGACCTAGGGAAGTAAAAAGTGTCTTCAGGGCACCTGTTCTTGGCTAAGAAAAGTCACAGATTGCTCTCTTGGGCTTTTGGCAAAGTGTCTTATTCTGCAGGGATGCTCTCCCCTCCCTCCCTCTGTCACCCCTTCCTCCCTCCTTTCTCTCTTCTCGCCTGTCTCAGAAGGGACATTGTCTCTAGCACCCTCCAGCCTTCTTTCCCTATATCCTAGCTGGCTTTCCCCAACCCAGCATCCAGACTGTGGTCAGTATATTTTCTTTTCTTTTTAATGTAATTTTTTTTTATAATTTATCTTTATTTTATGTGCATTGGTGTTTTGCCTGCATATATGTCGGTGTGAAGATGTCAGATCTCCTGGAACTAGAGTTTCAGACAGCTGTGAGCTGCCATGTGGGTGCTAAGAATTGAAGTTGGGCCCATCTGGACGAGCAGACAGTGCTCTTACCCACTAATCCAACTCCCTTGCCACACTATATTTCCCAAGGTGTTTAGTATCATACATGGACGAGATAACGGGCTTCATGGTGACATTTCATTCAGGTATATATTACATTTTGATAACATTGCCTTATTACCATCGCTAGTCCTCCCCATGCTCCTGATGGTCCCCTTCCCTTCCTCAAAGTTATCTTTCTCCATCTGTATCTTTTGGTTGTTCTTGTTGAACCAATGAGCTCATTAGGATGCCTCACAGAAGTGTAGATGTCACCTCTCACCCCAGCAACTATGTATAAGTCCTCATGGAAGGGTGGGGACTGTGAGCTCCTCTCCTAGTCCGTGATGAAATGTTGGTGAGCTTCGTCTTTTGTAGGTCTTAAGCAGGTCATTGCATTTGCAATAGCCATGACATACCCTGATGGCAGAGTCCACTCCACCCCTACTTCCAGCTCTTACTCCCTTTCCACCTCCTCTTCCGTTGTTTTATGAGCCTTGGAAGGGTTGGTATCCAGGTTTCTTTTAGGATTGGGTATTTAGCCATTACTTTTTGTGGTGTGAGGCTACCTTAAACTCCTTCCTCTGCTCTTGACTCTGAACCATTTCACAGGTTGTTCTCCTTTCCAGAAATTCCTCACTATTTTACATTTTGGAAGACACTCAACAGTAAAGGAGCTTGAAGGACTTTCCATCTTGGTGTCCACTCAGGCATCTCTATCACCTGTCTCTATCTCATCTCTGTCTCTGTCTCTGTCTCTGTCTCTGCCTCTGCCTCTATCTTTCTCACTGTCTCTGTCTCTATCTCGATCTCATCTCTATCTCTATACTTTTCCTAAGGTAATTGTGAACATGACCTTGTATTACACCCTAAAGTTGACCAGATAACTTTGCTTATTTCCAGAACATTCTACTCTGATCATCACCTCCAGAGTGGCTATGTCCTGGACTTCAGGGATTTGAGAATATTGTCTCATCTCATTTATTCATTCACCACTCATTCTTGCAATTGGTCTACAAATATTTGAGAAAGATCCAAGAGAATCTGTGGTTTGTGCAAATACGAGACTTGGAAAGGGGCTGGAAAGGGGCCTCACTGGTAGAACAGTTGACTAGCATGGGTGAGCCCTTAAGTTGGATTCCCAGGAGTTAAAAAGGAGAATTGAATAATCACTGGTTTCAAGTTGTAGCACAGAGGCACTAGGGCTCTTGGGAAAGAGAAAGCCATAGACCTGGGTTGTATCTAGTTCCCTATTGTACGATTACACTGATCCTGTTTACATATCTCTGGGTAAGCTTAATCCTATATTGACCTAGGCTCAACTTTGATCAGAGGTATCAATAGAAAGAAATATCAATTAGGGTGGGTCCTTGTGTGTGATACGGTCTCAGACAGAGTCCCTGTGATGTCCCCAGAACCTACTCTATTACTTTTCTCAGTTGCCTCTGTGAGAAAATATGGGCCAGCCTTTCATTATGTGACAGCACGCTCTGGGATCTGGACACTCAATTTTGGGGTGAATAGAGGGACAACCTGTTCTGGGTGTTGCGGGAAAAA
>JADRCD010235236.1:9919-84522 GCA_019843815.1 Montemys delectorum
CTCTCTCTCTCTCTCTCTCTCTCTCTCTCTCTCTCTTTCTTCTCAGATGTTACTGAAATGTTTTCTCTCTTTCCTTCTTAACTAGCCAGGCATTCCACCACACCACTTTTGACATCATCTATGATTTCATGAGAGTGGTGGACACCCACATCGCATCCCAGAGACTGTTATAGTACCCAGGATCTCCTAAACAGTTCTAGAAAGTTCTCTGGATTAAGATCGGTGTCACATCTGCCGGGCAGTGTTGACAATCTTATCAAAAGTGACATTTCCTTTTAATGTTTAATGCTCTGCTTTTACTTTCTGTCTCTGGGCAGCTCCTTGAGGGCTTTGGCGGTCAGGCAGAGACAGAGGGCACTACCTCAATCTGGGCCTGTCTCTTCTGGGTGGTCAGTTTCACTGTAATCCTCAGACCTTTCTAATCACATATTGTCATCACTAATGACATTTTTTGAGACAGAACTAGGGAGCTGTTCTTAGGGCCTAAAGCAGATATGGTATTAACTGTGTCTCTGGTTCACCTCAAGTATACAACTTTGACCTCATTGGCATTGAACTTGGATGGGATGGTGGAGGTGGCTGGTGCTAGACAGACCCGGATTCTGGACTACAGAAGAAAGTTACACTGTAGCCTCCTGGTAACCGAAAGCCAAAAAGCCAGATAAAGATTTTCTAAGTGAGCAGATGACAAGAGACATAGACGAGAAGGAGGTGAGGATTTTGCAAGAGTGACAGCTCATGGCATCAAGATGGTGAGGGTATGTAAGAAATAATGAATGATGAAAACAGATCAGAAGGCCAGAGAATCAGTGTCCTACACAGTGTCTGGAGTGGTTGTGTAGGACAAGCTGAACTGGAAAGGCAAAGAAAGGGGTGTGAAGCTGGAAGGCTATTGGCAATGATCAGTCTAGGATTTGACCTCAGAAATTTGTGAGGGGGGATGGATCAGATAAGAGGAATTGAGGTCACCAGTATCTAATGGTGATTACAGAATGGTAGAAAGCTGATAAGCCTGGCACTCAGGCAGGAAGTCACTGCAATTGAGCTATAGTGAATTTCCATCTGATGACATGCATTTAAAGTGCTTTAAAAGGTTGTATTTTTATTTATGTGTGTGTGTGTGTGTGTGTGTGCATGTGTTTGTATGTGTGTGTGCATGTACCACAGAGGCTAGAAGAGAGTGTCATATCCCCTGGAGCTGGAATTAACAGTCAGTGGGTGCTTAAAACCAATCTGAGGTCCTTTGGAAGAATAGTATTCTCTAAACCACTCAGCCATCTCTCTAGCCCGATACAGTATCTTTTTACAACACCACATGCTCTCATCTTTATGTGGAATCTAAAGAATGAACTCATAGTAAAGAAGTAATGAGGAAAACTGTGGAGACAGGATCTGGAGTGAATGGGGAATCAATAGACAATGTTGACCAAAGGACACAACATTAAATAAGTTGAAGAGAACCATTCTGTAACAAGATGATTATAGTTAATGGTAATGTGTTATGTTGTGGAAAATTGCTGACAGTAGATTTTAATTATGCTCACTGTAAAAAAATATTAAAAAATAACATTAATATATGTTAACTAGCTTGCTTCAGCTATTCCATTATATATACATATTTTGAAACTTTATAATATAGATCATATATAGTTTTTAATCAGTTGAATTAATTAGTTACTACTGTCTTGAGAATGATCTCACTATATAGCCCTAGATAGCTTGGGAATAACTGGAGCAATCTGGACTTTACTTCACAGAAATCCACCTGTCTCTGCCTCCCAAGTGCTGGGATTC
Source organism: Montemys delectorum (assembly GCA_019843815.1). Classification (NCBI taxonomy): domain Eukaryota; kingdom Metazoa; phylum Chordata; class Mammalia; order Rodentia; family Muridae; genus Montemys; species Montemys delectorum. The sequence goes on from JADRCD010235236.1 coordinate 11,714, forward strand.
AAGGTGTGTGCCACTTTGCCTAGCCAACTAATTGATTTGTAAAATAATTTGAAGGCAATTAATTTCTATGTTTAGGCCAGAAATGAAAATAACAATTTTGTGCTTAGTAGTGGGGTAGCTGGAGGAAGCAAGAATAAAGTGGGAATACCTTACTCACACCACCTGAATACCAAAAAAATTATGGATTAAAAAAGAAAGACCAACTTCTAGTAGAAGTGTCTGGAAGAAGAGGATCAAACATCACCACTAACGTGGACAGGCCATTTAAAGATGCATCTGCAAACTCTCGTTCATGCCAGACTTGGGTCCACAGAGCAGATGTTAGATAAGCTGAGTAACCAAGATTCCAAATGGTCCAGCTGAAGAGGACCCTGAGAATTCCAAGGCAGGAGGCAGGGTACTCTATTGTCTGGTGCTTTTGCAGCTGCCCTTTAGGAGGAACATGAACAACTTAGTTTACAGCTTCAATCTACTAGACGATGGGTTGTTGCGCAGGCTGCTGGATTGCAGTAGCAGTAGGAGGTGAGGGAGGGAAACATGGATGTAGCAGAAGCTGAGGTTTCCCCCTAGGGACACAGAGAGCTCTTTGAGTCCTCCTGACTCTCTTTTATAAAAAATTATTTTAATCTTATGTGTATGGGTTTTTTGCACTGCATTTAATTCTGTGTGCCCTGGGTGTGCCTGGGTGCCTAAAGAGGCTAGAAGAGGGTATTGTCTCCATTTGAACTGGAGCTACAAATGGTTGTAGCCACCATGTGGATGCTGGGGATTGAACCCTGGTACGCTGGAAAGAGCAGCCACTTAACCACTGAGCTATCTCTCTAGCCACAAGTCTTCCTGTCTCTTAATTCCAAGGCCTACATTTCTTGTTTTTCTCCTCTCGCACAGTATCCAGCAGAGTGTTGTACCTATAACAAATGCTCAGTAAATAATGGTTTGTTAAGGAAATGATTTGCATGTCATGTCAAGGATTATATGGAATAGTGGTTATGATAGATGGCTAATTATGTGGTGATAGTGACAAATGAATTGGAGCTGCAGACATCTGGCATCAAGTCCCTGCCTGGATATAGTCTAGCTTTGTGTCAAGCATGACATTTAACTATGTCCCTCACTGAAAAGTGAAGAGAACTATTGTCACTGCCTGGCAGAGATTTTGTGCATAAAACTCAGAGTGCAGCTGAGGATGCATTCAGTACTTTGCACTCATCATAGACCAAGCGCTGTATTCTCCCAGGAGCCTATAATTCAGAGACTAAGCCATCTCCAATTTGCACTCAGTGCCGACCACGTACTGAGTCCTATCTCCTCCCAACAGCCTGTGATGGGAGTACTAAGTCATCTCCACTTCACAGACATGAGGTCATAAGGGCTTCACTTCCTACCAAGATGTGTCTGACCATGTCCCCCCTCCCTTTTTAGTCTCCCCTGAAAGTAGACTCCCTCAGGTTTGTGGTTCTAGAAAACTTTTACCGAGCCCTCAGCGCTTGGCCATTTTCACCTGTCCCTTTTATAGCTAAACCACAGCGCCCACATTCATATGAGCTACCACTCATGGACTTCTGTTTCATGTAAACTGAGGTTGCTAACTGGATGGTCACCTCCCGATGGCATGTCAGCCCACAGCCATCTTTCACTGAATTTATTATCCTGGATCCATAGCTGAGGATGCTCTTTCACTCTGTTGCTGTGACAAAACAGTCTGAACAAATGTGAGGCAAGGATCCGTTCCCTCTTACAGGTTATAGTCCATCACTGAGGGAAGTCAAGGCAAGAACATGAGCAGGAACTTGCAAGAGGAACTGCTCCTGCTGGCTGGCTTGCTCCCAGGTCCATTCTCAGCAGGATTTCTTATAGAGTCCACCTATTAAGGGATAGTACTGCTCTCGGAGGGATGGACCCTCTTGCATTAGTTATCAGCCAAGGAAATTTCCCATGGACATGCTCACAGGCCAAAGCCAATCTGGGCAATCTTCCAATTGTAATTGTTCTCAGGTAACTCTTAAGGCATGTTTGTAAAAACCAACGAGAACAAACATTACACATATCAAGGTTCTAATGCCTGATGTTGATGCCTGAGGCTTAAAAAAAAATCCTTTTTAATTCTCTGATTTTATGTGTGCATGTGTGTGCCTGTATATGTGTGCATGTGTGTGCATGTATATATTGATGGAGGCCTGACCTGATGTTCCATGGTCACTATTGATCTTGATTATTTGAGAAGAGTCTCGTATGGCTTGTAGTTTGCCAATTGGGCTAGTCTGTCTGCCTGGAGAACCCTTATGATCCTTCTGTCTTTACCTTCCCAGCACTGGGATTACAGGTGTACACCTCTACACCTGACTTTTTACTGGGTGCTGGGGAAATAACTCAAGTCTTCATGCATACGAGGCAAGCACTTCAATGCCTCCCCAGCCCAGTCCTTAATAGTTTTTGTCAGATACCTATGTGAATGTAGGATGCTTCATATATAAACTTTGTGCTGATTGGTGGATATGTATGTGCATCTTTGAATACAAGATTTACACAGTGCCCAAGTGGCTACATACACAATGGACTAGAATGAAATCCATTCATTATCTAATTATATATTTTTAGATTTCAATTTCCTGGGTCTCACCTTTAAGCTATAATATCAGATGTCTGAACTCAATTCTGTAAGTTTTCTTTAACTATAGATTCTCCAAACTTCTGGAATGAGAGGATTTGACCAATATGGAGGTCCTCGTTATGTGTACTCAGATAAATTCCCAATTAATTCAATTGGTTCTCACAATGAGACTAGGTAACAAGCAATTTATTCCTCTTTTGTGGATGAAGAAACTAGGACTCAGAACAGCTAAGCAACCCGTCTCTGGTCACATAGTTACTAAGGGAAATAATAGAGATGCCTGACAGGGTCCCACTGAAAACCAGTGCACACAACTCTCCTCCATTACTATCACTCTGTCTTCCCAAACCTCTGCCTTAGCAGTAATGAAAGATATACATTTTTGTTTTAACAGATTTCTCATCCTGCCTATTCACTAAATGGACTGTCTCAGGTTTAACCATGTCAGAGGAAAATCCTAAGGCTATTAGATCAGAAATCTGTCTCCAGCAGCCCTTCCTTTGGTAGGTCCATGTTTGGCTGACTTTAATTTGTCATTCATTAAGCCTGGAGGAATGGAAGGAAAGACATCTTTGACTTTGCAGGAGCCAGAAGAACAAAGTTATTGCCCATCCTCGGCGTAAGCAATTGGGCTGTGCTTGGGTTTGAGAGTCTGGCAAAGGTTCAGAGCTTTACATTTTCTGTGAAGCCATTGCCCATTCCTGTCAGGAGATCAGTAAATTTTGAAAGAGATTCCAGAACTGATGGGTGACTCACAGACGCCTGGACTCCACGGAGCTTTGATTGCACAATGCACTGTCCAGATGAAACCCTGTGTTCTCTGTGTTGTGTGGATGCTTGCCATCAACCCTGTAGGAGTGGGTGTGAAATGCTGATGGACAGGAACACAGAAAGTCATAGAAAGGACATTTAGGGGTGTCTTCAGAAGGTTTCCTGAGGTGGATGTGACTTCCTTTAAGTGAGAATCAAATACTGCTGAGACAGAGTTCATGTACCTGCTTTATTATGGTACACAAGGGAGACCATGCTGCCTCCCTTGACTGACCTCCAGTTGAGTTTTCTTACAAGTCATACAGAGAAAATACCAAGAGGTCAGACTGTAGTGGAACAAGACACTGTCATGCAAATAGCAAACACATCATATATTGTAGGATTTGTGAGTGTATGTATGTGTATATTCATTTGTATGAGTACAAGTACATGGATATATGCCTACATGTTTACATGTATGTCTCTGCATATAGAGTCTAGAGGTCCACACTGAGCTTCTTGCTAGATTGCTTTCTACCTCGTTGTCTTTAAATAGGGACTCTCACAGATCATTAAGCTCACTGATTACCGTATTCTGTCTAGTGATCGAACCCCAGGGATCCTTCCTCCTGATTCTACCTCCTAGCATTGGGATTACAAACATATATGTGGCATTAAAACCAAACAAAACCCACCTCAGGAAACCTTGTGAAGTTTGGTTGTTGGTATTGGAATAGGTCCTGTGGGCTCATATATTTGAATGCTTGGTCTGCAGTTGGTGGAACTGTTTGGGAAGGATTGGGAGGTGTGACCTTGTCAGAGGAGGTGTTTCATTGGAGGTGGACTTTGAGGTTTCAAAAGCCCACTCAGTTCTGTTATCTGACTTATAGTTGTTGCCATAATGTGTAGGCAAGCTCTCAGCTGCTGCTCCAGGACCATGTCTGCCGGTCTGCTGCTATAATCTCTCTATGATGTTCATCTCTCTATGACTCACCCTCTGAAACTGTAAGCAAACCCCCAATTAAATGATTCCCTTTATACACTATTTCGGTCATAGGTTCTCTTTACCTCAATAAAAAAGTAGCTAAGACATGGCTTCTGGGTATTGAACTTGGGTCTTCATGGTTACATGACAAGAACTTCATGAAGTACAAGAAGTTTAAATGCCAAACTATTATGCTATGAATCTTCAAGATCATAATCTTGTCATTTTTTGGATAGCTATGAACACATCAAAGGCAACATATGGAATAAAGCCATCATTCCTTTTCTGATCACTGATGACAGAAAGAGGGTGAGACCTTAATTCAGTGGTTTGCAACCTTCCCAGTGCTGTGACCCTTTACTGCAGTCCTTCATGTTGTGGTGAACCCCAACCATAAAAATTATTTCATTGATACCTTATAACTATAATTATACTACTGTTATTAATTGTAATATAAATATTTGATATGCAGGATATTTGATATGAGACCCCAAAGGAGTCACAACCCACAGGTTGAAAACCACTTTTCTAGCTTATGACTTGTATTTTAGATGCAGTTTGATGATTTGTGTCAGTTGTATAGATCTCTGTGAGGGTTTGTGTATATAGTCTCAACTTGTTTTCAGATGTGTATGCATTTGTGTTTGTGTGTGTGTGTGTGTGTGTGTGTGTGTGTGTGTGAGCTTCTCTAGACTAAAACTGCTAAATGTGTATTAGCAGTACTATATAACAGACTCTGACCAGTCTAGTCTGTTATTGCTTGTTTTATAAATAATAATGTCCTCAAAATTTTTCCAACACCAATTGGCAGGAGAGTTTTGGAACACTATAAAGCTCTTTAAAAAAAAACTAAAACATTTTATGTGTGTGTGTATGCATACACACACATGCACACACATACACACACACACACACACACACACACACACACACACACACACACACAAATACAATGCTGTCAGAGGCCAGAAGAGGGTGTTGTCTGTTGGAGCTGGAGTAACATGTGATTGTGAGCCACTTGAAATGGGTGCTTGGAACAAAACGCTGGTTCCCTAGAAAAACAGCAATGCTCTAAATTACTGAGCAGTCTCAGCCCCTAAGCTCTTTTTATATAAACTGTATAAGGAGATTCTCTCCTGAGAATTAGTGTTTTCATTTATCAGAAGATGCTCTGTGAAATGACAACATCATTATGTCCAAAGCTCAGGCTTCCTTGTAAAGAGAAATATGAGGGAACTATGTTTATTTGTGTGACAAGGATTTGATTTCTGGTGATTGCCAAAACTCAGGTGTTCAGGATATGCTGTGTGATAGCCAGCAGTGCCCGTGAAGTCACTTCCTTCCTTCCTCCCTTCCTTCCTTGCTTCCTTCCTTCATTCCTCCCCTTCTTCCTCTTTTCCTTCTTTCTCTCTTCCCTCTCTCCCTGTCTGTCTACTTGCCTTCCTTTCCTTTATTCTTTAATGAGTGGGACTAAAATTTTTACATTGAAAAGTAAATCAGCTTCTTTTTAAACAAAAAGATATTTCCATGCTCAATAAATTTTAAACTTTGTTTAAAATGCAAAAATGTCAAACATTGTGATCTTTATAAGGAACTGTGGGAGAAAAGAGAAACAGAAACTATGTAAATGATACAAGTTTATTACAATATTATCACAATGCTTAAAAGGGATTATTTTTATCTATGAGTGTGTGTGTGTGTGTGTGCGTGTGTGTGTGTGTGTGTGTGTGCACATGTGCCATACCTGGAGAAGTAGAAGGTGGTGTTAGATCCCCTGGAGCTGGAGTTATAAGTAGTTATGAGCTGTCCAATGTGAATACTGGGAACAGAACTCACATCCTCTGGAAAAGCAGGAAGCTTTCTTAACCACCGAACCATTTTTCCACAGTGTATACTTTACTGACATAGTAATTAATGAATTTATTGAATTCTTTTTGATCTGACAAGCAATGTGTTTTGTTCTTTGGATTAATCCCTTCACTTGACTTCTATGATCTCACAGTGAGGTAGATACTGCTCCAAGTCCTTAGGTGAGGAAAGTTTGGACAGAGAAGGTGACAATTAACTCAGCATTATCCAAGTGACAATGCCAGACTGTCTGTCTCCAAAGTCTGCTTTTTCTGCCACAGTAAATATGGAACAGAGGACCGTGGGCCTTGAAGACAGAACACGATGGGATTAGAATCCTGACTCTGCCACTTACTGGCTGTATGACCTTGGGCCACACTACATATTCAGTGTTGCCCTGTTGCAGACTACTTGGCTGGTAGACAACTCTATATTGATTAGGAAAGATGCCAACTGAGTAATGATGCCAACTGAGTCACTGTATGGTACTGCATAAAAAGACCTGTATTAACTCATCAATGAGAACAGGAATGCGTTGGTAAATGCGAACAAAGGGGCCTGGAGTTTTGGAATGGGGGATGTTCCAAATGTATATATAGTGTCCACTGATTTTTGTGTCCTACATGCTACCTCTATAGTAAAATGTAGCTTAATGTCTACTTGTAATGAAAGACATGGATATCAACTTACAAATGACAGAAGCTTACCCCCATTACCACTGAATGACTTCAAACTCTATACTAAGTATGAACTTTAGTTTCCAGAGAACATCTGTAATTAAGGAAGCTGATGGATGTTCATGATGTAGTAGACTAATGTGCACACAAGGATATTCATTACTGTTCAATATGTAAAAACACGGGAACAACTCAGTGACCTACAGTGAAGGACTGGGAGATATAACAACATAATATAAAAGGATGCACATCATTCACCACGGAGTGTTGCCAGCTTTGAATCAATGTGTCAAACTCTATATTTTTGTGCTCACATACTGTCCTGGGTACATTCAACAGGTAGAACTTTGCATTGAATGGGCCTCAGAAAATACGAGCAGACAGATACAAAATATACAGGGAAGTAGTATTTATGTCAAGTCAATGCCAAAGAAAATGTCAACTTTGTGCTAAAAATTACAATTTGACCTATTGGTGATTGAAAGTATACGGTCACAGAAAGTAATATGAAAATGGAACAGATGACACATGAAAAGCTCTTAGCAGTGTCTGACACAGTCAGTGTTAACCTAGCTGTAGTTATCATTGTGAATATTTTCAGTGTAATCTAAGGGGGATGGTGGTCATTAGACTTTGTAGATATTACATTGATTTGAAAAGATACACATAGTGCAGTGCAAAGTAGACTCAATATAGATTATGACCCCATTTTAAAAAACAAAATGTAACTCAGTTTTGGTAATAAAAAATTATGTGAAATATAGCAAATTTTTCTTTATGGATGACATATTAGAGAATTCCAGGGTTTCTATTGTTGTTATTGTTGTGTTTATACATACATGCTTAGTTATTTCCTTAAAAGCTTAGATCTCGTTCTGTCTCTCTCTCTCTCTCTCTCTCTCTCTCTCTCTCTCTCTCTCTCTCTCTCTCTCTCTCTCTCTCTCTCTCTCTGTGTGTGTGTGTGTGTGTGTGTGTGTGTGTGTGTGCTCACATAACTGCTGGTATCCTCAGAGTCCAAAAGAGGGCAGTAGATTTCCTGATCTGGAATTACAGTTAGTAGTAAGCTACTTGATGTTGGTGCTAGAGACCAAACAAGGGTCCTCTACATGAGCACTACATGTTCTTAACTGCTGAGCCAATTCTCTAGCTTCACAAATGTTTCATTTTAGCATCAAAATATTTTATTTAAGCTTAAAACAAACAATCCTATATAAATGTTTGTTTTCTTGTTTCCCTAAAAGAGAAGTTATATCTGCTGAGGTAGTTCAAAAAACCACAGATGTTGAGTCTCCTCTTCATTCACTTGGCTAATAACTAGATCTGTTAATAGTAAGACATGGAGCCTGAATTTCATTTAGAATGCTTTTTATCCTCTCACAAATTGCACAGCTGAAAAACAGAATAAAGTAAGTGAAATCAGGAAAAAGGGAAAATATACAGAATTACTTAATATCATTTTTGGCATCTTTTACTTTTAAACTTTAGCTTTACTATGTTTAAGCACATTTCCTCATATTGTCACAGAGAGCTTTGATTATTTCTGATCTGACAATCTCTGTCTTTCTCCTGGGGTATTTACAGCATTTATATCTAATACAATTATTAGTATGTTCAATTTCACCTTACCATGTGTTTCCTGTTTGTCTCGTTTGTTCTTTTCTTGTTTATAACTATTCATTTACTTTAGGGGTGTGTCATGTGTGTGTGTGGTGGTCAGAGAATAACTTTAGGAATTAATTTTCTCCTTTTACCATGTGGGCTTCTGGTTTTGATCTCAAGTTGTCAGGCTTAAAGTCAAGTTCTTCAGGGTCAGGGCCACTTCATCAATCCCTGTTCTTTTCTTTCTTTCCTTTCAGAGTGACTGCATGGTTTTGTCATTTGCATTGTTAACTAATCAGCCCCTGTTCCTTATTCTCATCTTTCATGGTTACTTTAGCATTTACAAGATACATTTTCACCTTACTGTGGTCTCTTCCGTGCATCATTGTTCTTGGTGACAGCGGTTTGGCATTTGTTTACTTTTAGAGTGTAGACATCATAAAGCAAATAGATATATACATCAATTTAAATTAGTGAATAAGACACAACAAAAAATATAAGGAAGCCATTAGCTAGGATGGATTACTTTCCCCTGTGGAAATATCTGCACCTGTCTCTGCATCAATTCTCAGCACATTTTATTATAATTAATTTTTATAATTATTTTTCTTCATCTTCCTTTTGCTCCACTGACTTAGAGAAATCCCCCATATGACAAAAAAGCATGTGCTTCAGAACAAGAGCACTGCAGGTGGTCTGGGTTGCAACTGAAAGTAGTTTGCTAGCCTCAGTTTCCCCTTCTATAAAGGGAGGGTATCACCATCTACATCTAAGGAATTTTTTGAGGCTAAATTTGGTCACATATGTAAATGTTCTAGCAACAGAGAGTGCATGCTTAGTCATTTACAGCCTCTTTCATCTGTCTTTAGTAACCTTTTGATAGCTTCTTTCTGTGAAGTTTATCTTAGATGGACTGGAGAGAAAGCCCAATGGTTAAGAACATGTACCTCTCTTGAAGAGAACCTTAGTTTGGTTTCCAGCACTTATATTGGGCCCTCAAAACTGCTTGTAACTCCACCTCTGTGGGATCTATTACTCTCTTATAGCCTTCATAGGCACCAATACCCATGTGTGCATGCATACATACACAAAAATAAAAATAAAATTTTAAATAATTTATGATGGTAGTCAAACAAATTTTGATTATTTTCCACCTGTCTTTCCCCTATGTTGCCTTACTTTATTAGAACAAAACAATAATAGCAACAACAAAAAATGAGTCAAGACTTCCATCCTGTCTTCTGGTAACTACAAAAGCATTCCATAGGTTGTTGAGCCTTAATTTCCTCAATAAAATGAAGATAATTTTATTAAAACTTTGAAAAAGTACCTGAGAGGGTAGTAAAATTCATATTTCAAAATGATTCTATACAGCAGGATAATCATTACTCAAATGTGTGTGTTTACATGCTGTGTACATATGTACAGGCAGATGCATGTGCACTTGAAGGTCAGAGATCAATCTTGGCTATTGTTCTTCGAGATACTATCTATCTTGTTTTCTGAGACAGCATGTCTTATTGGCTTAGGACTCACTGGTTCAGCTAGGCTTACTGGGCATCGAGTCCTCTGGGCCTTCCTGTCTCTGCCTCTCCAGAGCCTGCATTATAAGCATATTTTATGATAGTTGCCTTCTTATGTGGCTTCTGGGGACAGATCTTAGGTCCTCATGCTTCCACAGCAATTGCTTTACTGATGGAGTCAACCTGCCATCCCTAAATATAAGTTAATGACATAGGTGATGATAGTAAACACTAGTTTGTTGCCATAGACTTATTCAGCAGGTACATAGATTCTCTCCTTAGGATATCTGCAGTGTAATGGAAGGAAATGGGTGAAAACATATGGGGCCATACCTGCCAACAGCACAATGAATGAGATTATGTCATAGAGGATACAAACGGAATGTACTAAGCTGTTTGGGAAAAGAAAGAGGCTTGTGGATTGAAGGATTCCAAAAGGCTTCTACCTCTGTTATAGAGAAACACAAGGGTTTTACAGACACATTAGAGCCATGCAAGTAAAAGTGAAGGAAGGAGCAAACAAGGTGGGAGAGATGGATGTAGAGCAGCAGTCAGCAGTGAGACACAGAGCTTTGAAGTGCTAGCACCCAAAGAACCTACCATGATAGCTGGGACAGGGTCTTGGAGTAGGAAAAAGGGAGAAAGGAGCCAAACCAATGCCTTTGGTTCCTTAATGAGAATATTTCCCAGCATGCTAAATGTATTGACTCAGAAATAGAATACAGAGGGTGCTAGGTAATATAGGAGGGAAGTGGACAAATTTCACTGGCTCCCTGCGCACACACACACACACACACACACACACACACATACACACACATAAACATGAAAATAGGAAGTAGACTATACTGTAGACTATTTAGGAAACAGAAAGGAACTAGGAGGAGGGGCATGGAGGGACATGCAGGGTGTATATAGATAAAATATGTTAGATAATTCATCAAATTCAAGTATGTATTTGGTCAATGCTTTGGAAATATAATCACTGTACATATGTATGCAAATGTATAGTCATGTATGCATATGTACATTCACATATGTATATGTGACACATATGTATACATTTGTACTGTTTTCTTCATTTTCTTTTGTTTATTTCCCTCTCTGTGTATATGTATGTGCATATATTCTTGGTATATGTGAGTACAGGTGTGTAAATGATACAGCAGATATAGAGGTCAGAGGCTGCCTGTCAATTCTTGCTCATCACCAACACGAAGGAGCCCATGTGAGGGATCTTTATTCTTTCAAGATTATTGATGACATTTTTGTTTGATCTCTCTAGTTAGATGGTATCTAAATAAGTATACTTTATACAGAAGGACAATGTGCAGTAGGAAACTGTCTCTCAACTGTCTTCTGCTCCATTGACAATAGTCTCTAAGTGTCATGTACTCTTGTGTAGCTCTGTTGTTGGGGACAGTGACACCTGCTCTCCAGGATGCTTTGCAGTAAGTGGTTGCAAGTACAATTTAAGACATTCAATGGGACTGAGGAGATGGGGCAGAGTTTAAAGGACATGTGATAGAATAAAGAAGATGGGATTGTGAATTCTCAGAACTATATTGTTGCTGTGACAGTCCACCTATGATCCTAGCCTTAAAGAACAGAGACCAGGGATCCCTGGAGCAAGCTGGCTGCAGAGACTAACTGTATCCAGGATCTCTGAGTTTGAGTGAGAGGCACTGCCTTTAAGATAATTATTGAGGAAGACACCTGATGTCAGACTCAGGGCTTCTTACCCATGTGCACACATGTGCCCACATATGCACCCACAGACAAGGGAAAATACATATACATATACATATGCACACACACCACATACACATTCACAAAAATAAGAAAACGAAAAGAAAAAGACTGCCAGAGGCATTTCTCTGACCTTTCCTCTCTATAGCTTCTCTGCCCATCTTTATTGACCTGGTTCCTGTCAAAGAGGAAGCAAAGTTTCACAGTGAAGTCAAAGCTATTTTGAGTTCTTCATTTTAAACAAGCTACTTGGGAAAATTACATTTCATTTACCATATGTCATAATGGCTCTCGACAGAATAGGGAACTATTAGACCCAAGTAACTTGAAGATCCAGGCAGGTGATATAAACTTCATCAATTCAAAAACTCTCCAACAGCTGGGCAATGACCCAGTGGACCAAGTGCTCGCTGCACAAGCAGGAGGTCCCGAATTCAGATCCTCAGGCTTCACATACAAAAGCTGGGCGTGGTGGAACACACCTGGAGTCCTAGGGCTAGGGAGACAGGGAAGAGGATCACTCCGTCTCACTGGCCAGCCAGTCTAGCTGAGAAAAGGTGACCTTGAGAGGACATGAGAGACCATATCTCAAGAAATAAGATGGAGAGAAATTGAGAAACATACTCACCACTGACCTCTTGCCTTCACGCATGCCTGCAGAATTGAGTGTACTGCCTGTATGGGCACACACTCTCACCCACACATATACACACACAAAACAAAATTCAAAAATAATGCCCAGTAGAATATTTTACTTAACCTAGTCTGGTTAACTTGTCAGGCATGAATTCAGTCCACTTGAGAAAACAAACCTGGGCTGGGCACTGTGGCACAGGCCTTTAATCCCAGCACTGGGGAGGCAGGCCAGTTTCTGAGTTCAAGACCAACCTGGACTATATAGTGAGTTCCAGGATAGCCAGAGCTGTCAAGAAAGAAAGGAAGGAAGGAGGAAGGACAGACAGAGGGAGGGAGAGAGGGAGGGAGGGAGGAAGAAAGGACAAACATGAGGGATTCTAACAGAAATTTTAAATCGACTCTCAGTGTTAAATGACCAGTCTGTTGAATCAATGTCTGACGTGGTCGTGCATGTAGGTTGGACAGTAGACATCTAGACATTCTCTCTTTACTATTATTCTTCCCCATTTATTTATTCATATCTCTGTGTGTGTGTGTGTGTGTGTGTGTGTGCATGTATGTATGTATATGCACTTGTGTGTGCACATAGCAGAGGACAACCTGCAAAGGTGGTTTCTTCTTCCAGAATGTGGATTCCAGGGAATCAAGTCAGGTTGTCAGGCTTGCCCTGGTGCTCCTTTACCCAGTGAGGCATCCCATGAGACCCTGCCTGGTTAGTCTTTATCAAGCAGACTGAGAAGTTGAAGAGTTTTGTGAAAGTCAGTGAATTCCACAGTCCCTGCCCTGAGGGTTAGCATGCAGCAACTTCTCTCAGAGCACGGAGGTTCCATTAGGTATGTATATCAGATTCTGGTTCAAATCCAAGCCTATCCCAGGACTTCCTGGCATCTCCTGTATCATTTCTGTCCACATCTTTGAGCAGTCCTTATGGGTTTAAGATGCCCATTATGATTCTGTATGTGTCCTGACAACTTGTTTGTTTCTCCAAGGACAGTGTTTGCTGATGTGTATGTGTGTGTGTGTTGGGTGGGGGTAGTGATCAGATAACTGCAACATACCTGACAATGTACCAAATTACTTTTTGTCTGGAATGTATATTTTAAGTTTTTGGGTCATAGGAAGAAGAAAAACAGGCAAAGAGGGAAGGAGGAAGGGAGAGAGGGATTCAATTTTTTGTATATCAGAAGAAACATTATATATAATCACCACTTATAAAATTAAATGAGAAAATGTCTTTTATATTTCATCATAAAATAAATAGAAATTGAACCAAACCAAATTATAGAACTTTAATTTCCTCCTAACCCAAAGAACCTTTTCTTTAAAAAAAAAAAAATCATTTCTTAGCATTATTTTTCTTCTTTTTGCAGCTTCTATCAGGATGTTAAAGTGACCCACTGTCAAGCAGAGGACAGCTTTGTAGGGACTGAAGTTTGTGCTGCTGCTGGGTCCAGAACCCTCACAAATAGGAGTTCTGTGCTGAGCTCTCTTTGGGGAAATAGGTTCAGTGGCTGGATTCTTATGCTAAAGGAAAGTTGAAGTTTGCAGATTTCATAGCAGCCAAACTCCCCTCTGAAGAGCCTTGGAGGTGAGTGAAATGAGTCAGAAGCACGTGGATTACATTCTGTTCCAAGTGCCTCAGGGCTCAGAATGTTGGGCTAAGTACCTTTTAGGTTATTCCTAGTATAGCACTGGGTGGGGTGGAGGTTGGAGGAGGCCCTGCTGTTGCCCGAAGCACTTTCCCAAGCTCAACCTCTGCTAGATCCAGCTGCTAGAAGATCTCACCTTCTTCCCTCAGAGATGCAAATGAGCCCAGAGCTTCACCCGACCCTAAGGGAGTAGATGTTAGTTTTATACCAGGGAGCTTCACAGATGAAGTCACCTATGAGAAGGAAGGGAGGGAGGGAGAGAAGGAAAGACAGAGGAAGGAAGGAAAGGAGGGAGGGAGGGAAGGAGGAAGGGAGGGAGGGAGGGAGGGAGGGAGGGAGGGAGGGAGGGACAGGTGAGAGTCAGGTAAAAGAAAGGCTTCAGACATTCTAGTGCTGTCCCTGGTGCTAGTGAAGTCACTAGCTCAGTGCTCAGTATGTGGAAACCCACCCAGTTAAGTATTTTGTAATATGTGGGCTTTTCTAGTGTATCTTACATGACCATGTGAAAGGTTTTAACACTTTGTGAAAGACCAATATGTGCATATGTGATAAACACCACGGCCAGAAGCCGCCTAGAGGAGAAGGTTTGCCTTGGCTCACAGTTCCAGTGGTCTAGAGTCCACTGTAGGAGGGAGGGCATGGTAGCAGATGCCAGCTGCTTGCACTTCATTTGCACATGGGAAGCAGACCATGAACCGGAAGTGGGACGAGGTTGTGAACTCTCAGAGCCGGTGCCCAGGAACATAAAAGCTCCAGAACCTTGCCAAACAGCACCACCCATAGGGAACCAAGGGTTCAAATGGATGAGCTTGTGGGGAGCATACCTCATGCACACCATAGCACAGCACAGATATGAATGATTCTCCTTGTTTCTGTCTTCAGTGTCTTTGTACATTTTGCACAGTGCTATGTCTTTTACTTTTATTTTAAAACTGATTAAGGACATTTTGTACCTATTTTCTTTTTTAAAATTCTTTTATTATTCTTTTTTAACAAACGGCCCCAGGGATAGGGGACTAGGGGAAGAGAAGAGGGGAAATGAGACTCCAGACTCACAACTCTTCCCCGCCCATCCCTTTCCCTCTTATATATTTATAATCTACATACAAGCGCGGTGGGGGCAATCCAGGCTCCTTCTCCTCCAGGACCCAGGCTCCTCTGCTCTTTGGAGAGGCCCTTTTCGAGAAGGTGACCCTGCCCGTTCCCAATTTCGGCACCCCGAGCAGGGCATGTGGCAGGGAAGCCTACTGGTAGAGGGCCATGTGCTGAGTTTGGAATACTCCACTGTAGGTGGAAGGTGGGGCTTTGAGACGGGAATTGAGACCAGAGAAGGGCCTTCCAGATGGGGGAGTCCGTGATAGCTCAGACCCCCAAGGTTGCTGTTCAGCTTTTAGAAATCCTGGAAAGGCTTTAGTTCTGCTGGGTGCAGCTCTGCTCGCTCCAAGCTAGGGGGGAAGGGCTTGGCCAGTGAAGGTAAGACCTGAGAAGCAGGAGTAGGTTTGGGCCGCACAGCTAGGTTGAGAGGCTGGAGAGCAGGACCCACAGGTAACAGAGAAAAAGGAGGTGGAGCAGGGGGTGGCCATAGCAGCAGGGAGCCAAAGGTCACCACTGGCACCTGTGAGTCCACCACAGCATCTGGTACCTATTTTCTAAATACTTCTCTGTCTGTCTCCGTCTGTCTCTCTGTCTGTCTCTCTGTCTGCCTCTCTGTCTCTCTGTCTCTGTCTCTCTGTCTCTCTGTCTCTCTGTCTCTCTGTCTCTCTGTCTCTCTCTCTCTCTCTCTCTCTCTCTTTCTCTCTCTCTCTGTGTGTGTGTGTGTGTGTGTGTGTGCACATGAGTGCAGTGCAGAAACCCTCACATGCAAGAAGAGGACATAAAGTCCCCTGAACCTATAGTAACCCGGCAATCGTGATTCTCCCAATGTGGGTGCTGGGAACCGAACCTAGATCCTCTGAAAGTCTAGGAAATGCTCTTAACCACTGAGCCATGGCTACAGCTCTCTGCATTTTTCTAAGAAGGCATAGAAATAATGCATTCTGCTATATGTTTAAATGATAACTGATTTACCTAGCTTATAGCTACTCAAAACAATTTGTTCAGGAGTATCTGTAAAGTTATTGCATATATTATGAATATAGTATATAAATGTCATACATGCATCAATATATACTTGTACCAACTTGTGGAATGGCCTGAGCAAATGCTAAATTGATTACTAATTTTGGCATGTGTTGACACATTCATGTATTAACACAGTTTGTCTTTTTCTTTCGTACCAGTGTAGAATGAGTTTTCTGTTCTTCCATGATTTTTTTTCTTTTCTTAGCCTTTTTCGGTATACCTAATATGACATGTTAAGAAATATCACCTATTAATTTAACTGAATTAACTACTTTATTAACTTAATTATTAGGTAGAACTCATCGTTTGTGTGTGTTGTTATTTGGGTTTTATGGGTTTTTTAAAGTTATTACTTGCTTAATATTTTGAAATTTTAAAAATTAATTTATTTTAAATGTGTATGTATATGTGCCTGCCTCCCTGTGTGTATGTGTATCACATTCATGCACTGTCTGCAGAGGCCAACAGAGGAAGTCAAATCTCCAGGATCTGGAGTTACAGGTGGTTACAAGCAACCTAACATAAGCACTGGGGATTGAACCAGAGTCCTCTCCAAGAACACCAAGTGCTCCTAACCACTGAGTCATACATACCACTTGTTTCTTTTAAAAATTATGATGTAATGTATGTTAAGATAAAAGTTTCTGTTTTAGCCAGTTTTAAATGCAGAAGTCACCAGCCTTGGGTGTGTTCTCTTGGCTGAGGACCAGCAGTAGCAACGATTTCCAGAACTTATCCTTCAAATGGAAACTCTATACCCATTAAACACCAACTCTTCATTTCCTTATTAGTTTTATGAGCTTTCTATACATTAGAATAATTTATGGTTTGCTGTGTAAATCCTCACAGTCATTCTCTGAAGTAGACAATGGCTTTTATGATTCACTTTCAACAGACGTCGCTGCACTGCTTAACTCAATGGCTCTTACCAAGGTCATTGGTGACCTCTATATTCTACAATCCAATAAGTGAGTTGAGTTCTCACCTTACCTGCTGGATCAGCAGAATTTGACACAATTGATCACATCCTTCATTTTAGTTACACTCCCCCTGCCCCACTTAGAATCCAGGCTGCCAGAAAACCCGTGATATTTGTTTAGCCGTATGTCACATCATGTGGGTCTCCTCTCTCATCTCTGTTCCAGCTCTTCCAAACATCAGAGACTGCCCACTCCGAGTCTCAGGTCTTGCATGGTCTTTCTTTGCTTATGCTTACTCCCAGGGTGCTCTGCTTTATTTCTGGCTTTCAATAGCATCTATATGCTGGTGCAGGTACTCTTGTAGATCTCATCTCCAATACCACATATTCAACATCTCCACATATGTACATTTGACATCTCCACATATGTAACTCAACTGCCTACCCACCTAGTATTTTCACAAGAATGTTTAATCAATTTATCAAGACTAATTTCTGTTTCTGATCATAGTAGAAAAATGTATTAAACTGTCTTCTCCACAGAGAGTGATTTAAGTAACAGGAATATGGGTTGGAGAGATGGCTCAGTGGTTAAAAGCACTTCCTGATATTTTTAAGGACATGAGCTCAGTTTCCAGCACCCATGATACTTGGCTCACAAGTACCTTTACTCTAGCTCCAGGGGATCTGACGTCCTCTTCTATCCTCCACGGGTACTTTCACACATGTGTTATACAAACACTGACACACACACAAATAAAAAGTAAAATTATAAATAAAAATTTAAAAACATGTTTGAACTAACACATTGGAGACCAACCAAATAAGGAACTGTAAAGAAACTAATGCTTCTATACCCAAAAGATGCTCCAACATGTAATAAGGACACATGCTCCACCATGTTCATAGCAGCCTTATTTATAATAGCCAGAAACTGGAAACAACCTAGATGTCCCTCAACAGAGGAATGGATACAGAAATTGTGATACATCTACACAATGGAGTACTACTCAGCTATTAAAAACAATGAATTTATGAAATTCTTAGGGAAATGGATGGATCTGGAGAATATCATCCTGAGTGAGGTAACCCAATCACAAAAGAACATACATGGTATGCACTCTCTGATAAGTGGTTATTAGCCCAGAAGTTTGGAATACAGGAAGAACAACCCACAAACCACAAGAAACTCGAGAAGAAGGAAGACCAAAAGGTGGATATTTCATTCCTTCTTAAAAGGGGGAACCAAATACCCACGGAAGGAGTTGCAGAGATTAACTATGGAGCAGAGACTGAAGGAAGGACAAGCCAGCCTAAATACAGCTATCTCCTGAGAGGCTCTGACAATACCTGACTAATACAGATGTAGAGGCTCACAGCCATCCATTGAACTGAGTACACGGTCACCAATGAAGGAATTAGAGAAAGGACCTATGGAGCCAAAGGGTTTGCAGCCCCTTAGGACGAACAACAATATGAACTAACTAGTACCCTCAGAGCTCCCAGGGACTCAACCACCAACCAACAACTATACATGGTGGGACTGATTGTTCTGGCAGCATATGTATAGAAGAGGATTGCAAATTCGATCATCAATAGGAGGAGAGGACCTTGGCCCTGTGAAGGTTCTGTGCCCCAGTGTAGGGGAATGCCAGGGCCAATAAGTGGGAGAGGGTGGGGTGGCAGGCATGGGGAGGGGGGAGGCAACAGGAGTTTGTTCTTGTTGTTTTTGTTTGTTTGTTTGTTTGTTTTTTAGAGGGGAAACTGTGAAAGGAGAAATTTACATGTAAATAAAGAAAATATCTAATAAAAAAAAAAGAAACTAATGCTTCAAAGCTGTGTGTGTATGTTTTTGCCACACAAGATAGAATGGGATAAAGCCATTGATTTGTTGGATCGAAGTATCAGAGGGCAGAGTTTGGGGACTGGTAAAATGTCCAGAAGATTCAGGAGAGAAAACACCCAAAAGGAGGGAGCCGGAGTCAAAGCATGCAAACCTGAACTCTTCTAAATATTGAGTCATCGCTGAACTGTCCACGCTAATGGGCAAATCCCAGTGCTCTGTGTCAACAGCCAAGGGAGCATGAAGAACTAGGGAGGGCTTAGCTCCTTCCTATTGCAGGACAGATAGGTTCAATTCATGTTCTTTATGGCAAGATAACAAAATCTGAAGTAGATCACTGTGAGTTTTCAATGAAATCATTACTAGACAAACAAAGAAGCAGAAATGAGACCCAGTTTTAGAAAAAGTATCATCCCACCTGGATGATTTTCAGGCTCAGTGGCAAGTTCCTTTACCTGCTGAGCCATCTCACAGACCTCTACTTCAAGCTCTTAACCACTGTGTACCCTATATCAGGGACAACCTGATTCCATATCAGCACACTAATCTCTGAAGCCCTGAAGAGAGATTCTGACTGAATTCCAGTTAAGCTCACTCAAAGTGACTTTACTCAAAAGACATTTATCCTAGATCAGCAGTTGTCAACCTGTGAGTCTTCACCCTTTTGGGGGTCGAAGGACCCTTTGACAAGTGTCAGTCCTCTAAGATCATTGGAACAGACACAGATATTTACATTATGATTCATAACAATTGTAATGTAAATTCAATTACAGTTATGAGGTAGCAAAGAATGTAATTTTGTGGTTGTGTACTCTACTACCTGAGGAACTGTCTTAAAGGGACATAGTGTTAGAAAGGTAAGAACCACTCATCCTAGATGTTCATTTTCAAGTGAAAAATGACTAAGCATTAGAGACAGGCTTATTGACACCTGGCCAATAATCACATGGCTTCTCAGATCCTTGGACCTATTTGGCTGTGGTATAAATTTTCACATGGCTCCTAAGAGAACTTTTCACCAGGGGTCAGAGGAAGGGAAAGGAAAGAGGAAGCTGAACAAGCATGTCCTGAATGTAGCCCACAGGCCATATCTGTTTCAGGATAGTTTTGGATGTGGCCAGATACATTTGTAGAACACAGCACCATGTTACCATGTCAAAAGGCTGAACACCCTTTGTTCTAGAAACAGAACAACAAGAAATAACATCAGGAGAAACAACTATGTTTGGCAACTGATGACAGACTTTAAGAACAATAATTCAATGACAGTTAGGAGGCCAAAGGACACTTATACAAAAGACAAGAAGGAATAGATTCTACCTTTGAAGAACCACAAAACCAGGGTCAACCAATATCAGCTAAAACAATCAAAGAGGAAAAATCTATGTCCGGACATTCAGCTTAAGACAGTTGTAGGTTAGAAGAAAGAAATGGGATCCAGTAGTTTAGACAGTGTAGAAATCTTTCTGGTTGCAAAGAAAATTCCATTGGTCATGTCACAGGATAATGATCTAGACAAAGAGATGTAACAGGGTAGCAGCAATCCTACTCAGATATTACCCCTAGATGGCACTGGGGAGGAGACATCCAGAGAATTATGGGAGATTCAAGATTCTGCCAGAGCGAGTGGTGCCTTGTCTAGAGTCCCCCATAACTGTGGGCTTCAAAGAATGCACAGCTACAGAGAGGGAGGAAGCACGGAAACTTAAGGTAGAAGATCTAGCCTAAAGTAGAGAGACTGAGCAATGGGGTGGGGAAGAGTCTGAGCTTTGATGGTTTGAGCTAATGAGTCATCACATTGGCTGTGAACAGAAGAAGGAACAACTTGGGCTGCTCTGTTGAGTAGGGAAGATGTCAGGTTGAACAAGGGAAGGTAGTTCTGAAGAATTGAGTGAGAAACACACACATACACACTCATACACACACACACTCTCACACACACACTATACACATTCTATTGAACCCAAGGAAACCTGGTGTATTTTTCCCTTTACAGATCATAATTACTAGCATTAACTGACTGACTGGTCTTTGCTAGGCATGATTTTCTGTAGTTAATATGGACTACTGCTTTTATAATATTCTGTTAAGGTAGTACCACAATATTTTCACCTTTTGGAGATGAGGGAAAACTGTAAAGAACTCAATCCTGTGGGAATTGAAAATATACATTATTGCATATACAGTATGCAATAATAGATGCTAGAATTCCAAGAATCTACAATACCCCACACTATGGTTTGGTAAAGTTTAAGAGAGCTTTTTTCCTGGGCCATCGTTGAAAATTTATTAATTCATATTGGTTAGAAATAAAAAACAAGAGGAGGGCCTTCCTTCTTGTTAAACTTCTTAAGGTCTGTGAGTTGTATCATGATTATTCTGTGTATTTTGGCTAATATCCACTTATCAGTGAGTACATGCCATGCATATCCTTTTGGGTCTGCATTACCTCACTTAGAATGATATTTTCTAGTTCCATCCTTTAACTGCAAAATGTATGATGTCCTCATTTTTAATAGCTGAATAGTATCCCACTGTGTAAATGAACCACATTTTCTGTGTCCATTCTTTGGTTGAGGAACATTGGAATTGCTTCCAGTTTCTGGCTATTATGAATAAGGCTGCTATGAACACAGTGGAGCACATATCCTTGTGGTATGGTGGAGCATATTTTGGGTATATGTGCAGGAGCAATATAGCTGGGTCTTCAGGTAGAACTATTTTCGATTTTCTGAAGAAATACTAGATTGATTTCCAGAGTTGTTAAAGCAGACTGATTTCCAAAGCAAATTTATACCAGTTTGCAATCCCACCAGCAATGGAGGAGTCTTCCTTTCTCCATATCCTTGCCAGCACATACTGCCACGTTAGTTTTTGATCTTAGCTATTCTGATTGGTATAAGGTGGAGTCTTGGGGTCATTTTGATTTGCATTTCCTTGATGACTAAGGATGTTGAACATTTCTTTAAGAGCTCCAGAATTGCTTCTGTCTAAAAGAAATGCAGAGATAAAAATGGAGCAGAGACTGAAAGACTGAAGGAAAGGCCATCAGCGACCAGCCCAACCTGGATCCATCCCACGGGCAGGCACCAAGCTCTGACACTATTACTGATGCTGTGTTGTGCTTGCAGACAGGAATCTAGCATGGTTGTCCTCTGAGAGGTTCTACCTACCGGTACATGTCTGAGACAGATGCACATAGTTACAGCTAACCATTGGACTGAGGTTGGGGGCCCCTGCCGGGTTAGGGGAAGGATTGAAGGAGCTGAAGGGGATGGCAAGCCCATACTAAGAACAACAGTGTCAACTAACTCAGACCCCTGCTCCCAGAGACTAGGCCACCAACCAAAAAGCATACATGGGCTGGTCAGAGGCCTCCAGCAGAGAGCTGCCTTGTCTGGTCTCAGTGGAAGAGGGTGTACATAATCCTGTAGAGTCTTGATGCCTCAGGGAAGGGGAATGCCTGGGGACAAGGGAAAAGTACCCTCTCAGAGGTGACTGGGAAGGGAGAGGGAGATGGGGTGAGGAACTCTGGGAGGCAACATTTGTGATGTAACTACATAAAATATTTAATTAAGAAAATAAAATAAAAAAGAAAAGTCAGGAGGGAGAAAACCCAGGCTGGGGAACACCAGAACAGGAAACAGGAGAAGAGATGAAAGTAAAGTAAATGTTCCTAAGAGAATTTCACAGAAGTTGGAATGCTTGGGTGTCCTCATCAATAGCTGCTGAGTAGACATGGAAAGATTAGAAGATCTATTATGGAGATGGCAGGTGACAGGAAATAGACTGAAGTCAAAGCAGAAGCCCACCATGAACTCCAGAGCAAGGAGGCATGCTCCGGGAAATAGACATGTGGGTTCTGCAAACCCTTCTCTGGAATGAGAAGCTGCACCATAGACTGACTGCACTGATACTCGGGATCCCAAGCCTGGCAGAATCCAGCTCTGCTGCCCACCAAGCATACTGGCTATAAGAAGACTTCCTAGGTTCAGTTTTCACTCTGTGACCTTGAAGACATTATTCAAACCTCATTTCTCATTTTCCTCATTTGTAAAAAGTGAGACTGTTTTGATACTATATCACATGAACATTATAACAGCAAGAATCCACCTTCACCACAGAAAACAATCATGCTGCAGCAAAGACCAAGCAGTTAATTAATGTTAGCAATTATGAGTTCTGAAGGAAAAATACATAGGTACAGGAAGCAGAGACAAAACCAAGGGAGGACCTATTTCCTTTTAGCTCATAAGAACAGGAGGAAGCCCAGTGGGACCCTCTCAGGATGCTCTTAGAGGCAAATGATGTTGATGCAAAGTCTGAGCAGATATCCACCATCCCATAGAACATACATTCAAATGTCAGGTAGTGCCGTTATCTTTCCTGGCTCGTTATTTAAAATAGAGGAAAATTGATATCACTTTCAGGAAAAAATAATAAAAACAGAACAAGACTCAAATCCACTTAATCACCAGCTACATCAAAGAGAAAACAATAAAACATGTGTGACCTATTCCCAGAACAAAAATGTCACAGTGTTCCCTTGAAATGTAGTCCAGAGGATGACCCAGGACAGGAAGAAGTTCCATTGATAGACCTATGTAGAGAACTTTAGCAGCGTTCCTGCCTGGTTTCCTTTGATGGTGGAATAAACTGAATAAACCCTCTCCACCCTGAGTTGGTGTTGATCAGAAAGCACACTGAACACCACAGCAGCAACAGAAAGCAAACGAGAACAGCAAGGCTCACAGTCCGAGTGCACTGAGATTATTTTAAAGATCACTTAACATTTCCAGACTTTTCCAAGAAACTGAAAAGCAGTTATTCACAAGCATGGCTGACTAGACAACATGGCAGTAGACAGAGTCTTCAGTTCTAAGCATATCCCAGGAGGGTAGAAATTTGAATTGACATTTGACATAATGATGAATTTGCATGTACTGCATATTGTTTCAATATTCTTAAGTTTTCTTTATTTGTGAGAACATAGGTGTACCTGGTTGAGTTTATATGGACTGTATGCATGCAGCTGCCCTCAGAGGCCAGAAGAAAGCATCAGATCTCTAGAATAGGAGTTATAGGTGGTCGTAAGCCACTTAAGGTAGGTGCTGGGAACCAAACACAAGTACTCTACAAGAACAGTAAGTACTAACAACCACTGATTCATCTCTCCAGATACTTTTGCTGTAACAGGCTCAGCGATGGCAATTGAAAAGGTGTAAACAGTGGTTTCTTTCAACGAAAGGTCCTGAATAAATATTGAATAGCTAACTTCCCAGCTGTTGGCACATCTATAGATTGCCTTCCAACTGTGGCTTCTGCTGCCACTGAGGGTAGATATCCCAAATAGAAAATGTATACAGGTATGACATTTGTTCTCTGTGTATCCAAATTTGAAAGATGGTTTCTAGGCTACCATTCATGAGGAAATATTCAGAATACTATGTTAGGGGGCTGGAGAGAGGGCTCAGTGATGAGGAACACATACTGCCAGCATTAATGACACAGGGCATCAACTGGACTCTGCGGGGCATTACTACTCATGAACCCTGGCTCAAATTCCATTTGTGTAGACTTGATTCTTCATAAAGAATTTATGACAAAACTTTCTATGGGGAAATACTGCTTCCAAGCCTGGGTGATCACTTTTATTTTCTCTTCCTCACCCCAAAAGAGTCTCTTCTACGTAGATATGGACACATTTCACAGATTCACACTTCAATTCTGGCATCTCTTTCTTCACTTGGTTTCTTTTGGATACTTGTTTTTCTTTTGGAACTATTTTCTCTCTCCTTGAAGGACATCTTTAGAGCTTTGTTATATGAAGATTTGTTGACGGCAAACTCAAATTTTATCCCAAAATATTGTTTTCTTTATCCTCCTCATGGAGACTTTCATGTGAGTATATAGTTATTTTTTCTCAGTGTTGAAAAAATATATTTTACTATATCTTGGTACCTATATTGTCATAGCAATTTTATGATTCCATTTGTAGGTGAATTGGAAGTGTTCTGTTTTGTAAGGGAGAAGTTTGGCTCACAATTTCAGAATAATGTCCATGATTGTGAGCAAGTCAAGGTAGCATGAAGGAAGAAACTTGTCCCAGTCCACTCACAGTTGAGAGCAGAGAGCAATGAGTTAGTGCATACATGATAATGCCCAGCTCACCATGTGCTCTACTCTAGTAGTGTTCCAGATTCTCTGCTTAGGGAATGGTGCCACCCACAATGAGAATTATCTTGCTACCCCAAATAGCACAATGAAGATATGCCCCACAAACTTGCCCATGGGCAGCCTAATCTAGATGGTCCCTTGTTCATACCCCTTTTCCAGATCATTCTAGTTCGTGCCCATTGAGAACTCCCATCTATCCCAGATGCTCAGTCTGACCTTGGATGTAGCAGCCCAAGCAGCAAAGGATACATGCTGATATCACCATTCAATATAATCTTGCAAAAAGCTGCTTTTGATGATTTATGATTTATAGATATAGATTTTTTTGGGTTGGTATTTGTTGTCATTACTGAATCTGAGTATTTTTATCAATTCATATACAGTCTTCTTTCCTACTGTTTCCTTCTGTAACTTTTACTTCACATGTCCTAAACTTTCGCTTCCAGTCTGTTTCTTAAAATTATCATATTACACTAACTTTCCCCATAAGCAGTAACCAATAGCTTCAGAATGTACTATATGATAAATAATTGACTCACATCTGTACTCTAATTCACCAATTCTCTCTTTACTACTGTCTAGTCTGTTCTTCAATCTGTTACTAATTTTAAGAGAGTTGTGCTATTAGAGGCTTGATTTTTCAAGATTGGTATTTCTTTCATATTATATTGCTTTCTGATTATATTTTAAATTCATTTTATCTCTACCCCCTTAAAATATCTTAACTATATAGTTTTCCCTTAGTGGTTGTTATTGAAATCAATGGGCATTTAAATCTTTTTCTGTGGCTTTGCAATATCTAATTCATTTTGGTTAGTTTTTCTGAGGTTGTGATTTTGCTTTCTCTCCTCCTACACATTTCAGTTATAAAGAGTTTGGCTAAGTCTGAGTTGAAGTTAATTCTTTATAGAACTGGGCTTTGTTTCTGCCCTGAGTTTGTGCTGTAGCCACTGTCAGTGTGTAGTTATGATGTACAGTTTCTGGGATCTCCTGGGCTTTGCACAAGTGAGCCTAGAATCCATGTGAGTCCATACCTGTGGTCACAAATTCTATGCAAAGCCTCTGAGAGTACTTTATACTCAGATTAACAAGCTTAATTTCTTCCTATAGGCTAATGATTTCTAATCCATACTTTCATCTATGTTAAAAGCATGTCCTAGTTTCATTTATGTTGCTGTGATAAAATACCATGACAAAAAGCAATCTAGGGGAGAAGAGAATTTATTTCACCTCACAATTTCAGGTGAGAGTCTCTAATGGTGGGGAAGTCACAGCAGGAACTTTAAACAGCTGCTTGCATCACAACTACAGTCAAGAGCAGAGAGAAATGAGTGCATGTGGGTGCACTTATTGACTTGCATGTTTGGGCTCAGCTTCCTTTCCCCACTCTCATATAGCCTAGTGTACTTTGCAGAGGGAAAAGTCCTTTCCATAGTGACTTGAATCTTTTCACATCAGTTACCTTAACTAACACAGACCCCCTCAGATATATCTGTAAGCCAACATACAACATACTACACTATCTGCCCAGGTGATTCTACATCGTGTTAAGCTGACAATCAAAACTGAGCATCACAAATACGTTTAATAATACTAACTCTAGAGTCTGGCTTTTGTTCTATACCGTGAATAGTCTCAAAGTTTCCTCCTGTGTGCACATGCAGCTAATGAATACTACTAGGTCACAGGGATCAGAAGAAACTCCAAGAGCATCCAGAACCTCAGCAGACTCTGTCATTCCTGATCCATTTGTTCTTAGTCTTTGCCCTGTGGAGATTATTTCAATACAGGGTTAGATTGATTTCTGAAACTTCTGTGAAATGTTTGGGACAGACCAGATTCTGTACTCCCTTTATTCTTGTTGTAGTATCAGAGCTACTTTTAAATTTGTATTGCATTTATTTTATTTATTCACTTGTGTGTATGCACATATGTGCACATGCAATTGTTCATGTGTTTTTTTGACATGCTTTTGCTAATATAACATATGTATGGAGGTCAGAAGGCAACTTTTGAGACTCAATTCTTCCCTCCCCCATGAAGATCCTGGAGTTTGAACTCAGGCAATTAGACTTGTCTGAAATCTCATCAACTGCCTCCATGAACACTGTCTGTTTCTCCCTAAGATTCAAAATTAAACTTAAGCAATGCAGAAAATGCACTGAAAGTGAATATTAATTGAAAAAAAACTAATCTTGTATGATAAAAATTATCTTTTAATAAAGTATAAAGTGAGAAAAAGCACAACATTTTAAGTTACGTTATGAACAGTGAGAAAGATGAAAGGAAGCTCATGTCAGTAAAGAGCGACTCCAGCAGATATTACATTTTTTGAGAGCAAGTCATCAGTTAGTGATAGTTGCTATGTTTCTATCGCACTTCATAGCTTGCAATGTGATTCTTATGTTATCTCATTTATTGTTCAAATTAAAGGGGGCATTTATTAACACCAGCTCTACTGTATAACCGACACATTCATGCCTGGTTCTTTCAACCCAAGTTCTACTTCTTGCATTGGGACTGAACATATAAAGGGTGTTAATTCAGCAGAACTTGTCCTATAGTAGTTGTTGGTGAACTAATGGAACAAATGATCCTAGGAGAAGATAATTTGTAACTTACATTTTTTCAAATCCTAATTTTAATGATAGTTCTTAAATGCTTTAACCTCCTTTTTAGCCCACCACCCATGAGAGGTAGTGGAAAAGAAAGGATACAGGGGAGATGGAGCTGTTTGGAAATAGTTCTTTGGAGGAACTCTCATGTGTTGTCTAGAAATAGGCAGTTCAGCTCACCAGTCAACTCATTTCACATCTCAGTGGCATCACAGCAGTCCAGTTCAGTTGAATTGGGATAGCAAACACAAATCAGTAGCAATGGCATGACCTAGCAGATACAGTCAGGCCTCAGCCTCAGCACTAACCAGCAGGAGGGACCAGAGCCAACAGGAATGCCAGGAAAAGTTACTAGCTATGCCTCTCTCAGCAAAGTGAAGATCAGTGAAGACTCTAGACCAATAAGCATTGTACAGCCATCTTTACCAGCAAACCAAGCTCTGCCTGTCTCTGTCCATTATGCCTATTTATACTTCCTCCCTCAAACATCATGTGTCCTCCACAAGTCTAGCCTCAGTACATGTGTCTGTCTCAGCTGACATCATTCCGCCAATCAGCCCAAGTCAAATAGAGCTCAACTATGCAATAAAAGACAGACCAATACATGGGTGTCATTAGCAAAGAATCCTTCATCACGTGTCCTTTCGCATGCTCGATTTAGCAGAACATCATCTCTCCTGTGTCTGCTTCAGCAAAAAGTTCCTTCTTGAGTCTGCCTTAGTCTTTCACCTGTGTCCAGTTCAGGAAAACACTCCTTCACATGTTTGCCCCAGCAAAACACCATCCAACACAACTAACATGCCAAAGAACCCTTAAACTTCCACTTCAATAATTT
This sequence comes from Montemys delectorum, assembly GCA_019843815.1. Lineage (NCBI taxonomy): Eukaryota > Metazoa > Chordata > Mammalia > Rodentia > Muridae > Montemys > Montemys delectorum. Next base: position 40,251 of record JADRCD010235236.1, read on the forward strand.
TTTTTTATAATTTATAAAATTTAAATAATATAACTTTATTATCTTATAAGTAAGAACATTACAGAGCTGTTTTATGGAAGCCACTCAAAAACTTATTCCCAACCCCATACTTCATACTTCTATACAGTTACAAATGGACATTCTGAAACCGTGGAGATTCACTTAGGTTTTAAACAGGACATCTAATATCTTAGTTAGGGTTCCCATTGCTGTGAAGAAATACCATGGCCAAGGCAACTTTTATAAGGGACAACATTTAATTGGGGCTGGCTTACAGTTTCAGAGGTTCAGTCCATTATCATCATGGGAGGAAGCATAGCAGCATCCAGGTAGATATGGTGCTGGGAAAGGAGCTGAGAGTTCTGCATCTTGATCTGAGTGCATCCAGGAGAGAGAGACTGTCTCACAATCATTTGGAGGAGGGTCTCTTCCACACTGGACAGAGCCTTTGCATAGGACCTCAAAGCTGCCTACACAGTAACATATTTCGTTCAAGAAAGCCACATCTATTCCAAAAAGGCCAAACCTCATAAAAGTGCCATTTCTCATAGGCCAAGGTTATTCAAACCACCATATTCTACTCCCTGGTCCTCATAGACTTGTCCAAACCAATGAGTCTATTGAGGCCATACCTAGCCAACACATAATGCAAAATGTATTTAGTCTACCTTCAAAAGTCTTTATAGTCTATAGCAGTCTCAGCATTGTTAAAAGTCCAAAGTTCAAAGTCTCTTCTGGGATTCATCCAATCACTTAACTGTAATCCCCTATAAAATTAAAATCAGGAAGCAGATCACACATCTCCAAAATCCAAAACATAGTCTTAAGATAATACTGGACCAAAGCAAGACTCCAAACATTGAATCTCCATGTCTGATGTCAACGAGCTCTTTAGATCTCCAACTCCTTTCATCCTATCACAAGCTTTCTATTTTCCAACTCCTTCACTGCCTAAGCTTGACTATCCTGGAACTTTCTCTATAGATTGACCTTGAACTCAGAGACCTGCATGCCTCTGTCTCCTGAATACCAGGATTAAAAATGTGTACCATCATGCCTGGACTTAAACTTTTCTCTACCTGGAATTTGTTCTGTACCAGGCTGGATTTGAACTCACAGATATATTTGCCTCTGTCTCCTGAATGCTAGGATTAAAGATATGTACCACCATGCTTAGGCCTAAGCTTTCCAAGGTCCAGATCAAAAGTCTCTGTCTTCCACCCTCAACATCTGGATCACAGGTGTGGCCTCCATTTCTGGATTGTAGTTCATTCTAGCTTAAAAGTCCAAACTATTTCTTGTTCAACTATAAACACAAACAATAAGCTTAGCTGGTGGTATCTTGCCCTGAGATCACCACTTGCTTAATCTCTTTATCTCCTTGAACACAGGATTCAGCTCCATTTCACTTCATGGTGCCCCTTTAGTATTACTTGAATCATACATTTTGTATTTTTTTTTTAAGCTTGCTGTGCATGATCAAAATGTTCTTCATGAGACTAAACCAAAGAACAAAGTCTCTGCTGGGCTCTTTGAGACTTCTTTTGCCAGTACAATTAATATAAATCTCTTCAGCTTCAGGTAGAATCTTCAGGCAAGGGCAAAAAGGAGCCACATTCTACACTAAAATACCACAAAACAGTCTTCAAGCCACATACTGAAGTTCTTCTCCACTAAAGGAAGAAGGTCTACACATTTCAAAACACTCTCAGCAACAAAGTCTTCAATATCCCTACTAGGATAGCCTATTAAGTCCCATCTAAAGCATTCCACTGCTTTCCAAACCCAAAGCCCCCAAATCCACATTCTTCCAAACAAAAGCATGGTCCGGACTATCACAACAATACCCTAGTCCCTGGTACCAACTTCCATCTTAGGTTTTTACTTCTGTGAACAGACACCATGACCAAGGCAACTCTTATAAGGACAACATTTAGTTGGGGCTGACTTCCAGGTTCATAGTTTCAGTCCATTATCATCAAGGTGGGAGCACGGCATTGTCCAGGCAGGCACGACACTGGAGGAGCTGAGAGTTCTACATCTTCATCTAAATACTGCTAGAACAAGACTGACTCCCATGTGGTTAGAAGGATCTCATTGCTCACCACCACAGCGGCACACTTCACCCAACAAGGCTACACCTATTCCAAATATGACACACCTCCTAATAGTGCCACTTCCTGGGACAAGTATATTCAAACCACCACACTACCAAAAATGGCAAACAGCATCTGAAGAATAAGAGCCAGGGTTGCTCTGTAGCTCTCTATGTGCACAGGCAAGCACAAGTATACCAACACACACATTAATAGGAGCACACACATGCATGGCATCAAAAGAAAAGGGTCATGTTATCTGACTTTTCCAGCTGTTTTCCATATGATAGGTTGATCTTTTCTGCCTTCATTTTCCCAAATTTCTCTGGACTTTTCTATAATGGGAAGTGTTATAATACAGCCCCCTCTCCTTATATTTTAAATACTTCACTCTCCAGTCTCTCTTATAGAAAGCCACAGTTGGCTTCTGCCATTGTCTTTATGGTTGAACTGCTAAACTAACATTTTCAAGCAAACTGTTTACAGAAGATAGCCCACATGCCTAGATCTTTATGTCTCTTTGTGATGGATAGTTTTAATTAACAATTTGACACACTCAAGAGTCATCTGCAAAGAGAGTTTCAGTGAGTGATTGTCTAGATCAGGTTGACCTGTGGCCATGCCTGAGAAGAATTATCTTGATTATGTAACTTGAGATGAAAAGATGTACTCACTGTTGGTACCATTTCCTAGGAAGAAAATTCTGGCCTTCATAAGAGTGAAGAAAGCCAGGTGATCATTAGTATGCAGTCATTAATTTATTCCTGTCTGCTTTTTGATGGTATATGTAATGTGACTAGTTATTTTAGGTTTCTTCTACCTTGAATCCCGTAGTGATGGAATTGAGATCTAAATGAAACCTTTCTCTCTTAAGTTGCTTTGTTACAGCAACAGGAAATGAAACTAAGACACAATTGGGCCACTTAATATTGGCAAAACAAGATAATGTAAGTTGTTATCATTACCAACAAAATTCCTAGATATTTCCCAAGTTAAATGATTTTTCCCAAGATAATCATTAAGTGAAAAATGACCTTTCAGACTGAGTTTGACCTTATTCAACAATTCCTTACTGCTAACCCACCCTATTCCTGTGGCTTAAGATGTGAAATGCTACATCTCAGGTGTGTGAAACTATGTTTATCTTGGGAGTCATATAAGCAAGGAAATATATAGGATTATAATGCTATGTGGTAAAGGCTTTGTGAGAAACAAGCCCAATATGCTATTATTGCGAGGCAATTGAAAAATATAAAACTGAGCCTTGAGAATCAGAAAGCTTTCTAAACACATCCCTCTGGATGTTAGAAAGTGAGTGATATCTAAAACAAACCACAGATCAACATGTATTAGTGATAGGGACTGTAATATAGGTCAGGTATGGGAAGTCAAAATAACATAGCTCTCTGGATATGATGAGCACTTGGAAATAATTTCATATAGGAACAAATAGATGAGTAGATGGAAGGCTGGTTTACTGGGGCAGCTGCCAGAAAGGCCAGTACTTAAGCCATGTTGGCAATAGTGGTAGAAACGGAAGAAGGGCATTGAGATTCAGGGCTCACATTTTGTACTAGATATGATACAAAGCTACAGGAAGCATTATTATTATTGTTGTTGTTGTTATTGTTATTATTATTAATGTGTTTACTTTTTATATGAGTGTTTAGCCTGAATGTATGTCTGTGTACCATGTGCATGCTTTGTGCCAGTGGAGGCCATAATAAGGTATCAGATACACTGAGCATGAGAGTTATAGAAATTGTAAGAGCTGACACATGGGTGTTGGGAATAGAACCTGGGTCCTGTGGAAGACGATCTGGAGCTCTTAACTGCTGATTAACTCTCTGGCCCCTGTTGGAAAGTTCCGAATAGAAAAGTGATGGGAGACTTAGGTTTAGAAAAGATCATTCTGGCTGCAATCAGTGCAGAGCATAGAACGGAGACAGGAGTGGCCTCTGAGGAAGAAGTTCGAAAGCCTTCTGCTAAGAAGCTTGTCTGTGGCAGGAAGAACTGAGGCAGGGCCAGGGTGGTACCTGCAGAAGCATCAGTATGTGTTTCAAAATTTCCTCCCCGCCTGTGGTTTGTTGGTTCATTTCTCAACTATGTTTTCAGATAAGCAGAAAGTTTAATTGTAGCTAACCTGATAGAGTTAACGTTTTAACTGTCAACTTGATACAGCCTAGAATCAGCTGAAGAAATAGTTTCAGTTCAATAGTTGTGTTTATCAGAGTGGTTTCTGGACATGTCTGTGAGGGGTTGTCTTGATTATTAATTGCTGTAAGGGGCCCAGTCCGCTGTGGGCAGTACCATTCTGCATGCAAATAGTCCTGAACTACATGAGAAAGCTAGCTAAGCATGATCCTGGGTGTGAGCCAGCAGGCAGCATTCCTTCATAGCTTCTGCTTCCTGCCCTGACTTTTCTCAATGATGAACTGTGACCCAGACATAAACGTCAAAGAAATCCTTTCTTCTCCTAAGTTTCTTGTGGCCATAATGCTTTATCACAGTTACAGAAAGAAATCTGAAATCAAGACCAGCTCATTGTTTCCCTTTCAGTTGAACTTAAGTCTGCATACTGTGAGGTAGGAACTGGGTCCTATTTCCTGTGAATACCAAGTGAGTCCATCCTTCAAAATAAATTTTAAGACCAAGTCTCAGTAAGTTACCCAGGCTGCTTGAAACTCATTTTATAGCCAAGATAGGCCTTGAACTTGTCCTAGGATCTTCCTGCCTCAGCCTCTCAGGTAGCTATAATTACAAGCCTGTGCCACCAAACCCCATCCATATCCCCAGTTTTGAAAACATTTCATTCTTCTTTTCATTCTGTCCTAAACAGTATTCAGCTTCCTATGTAGTTTCCTCCTCGTTCCATCCCTCAACTTTCTTATCCAAGACAACATCCTTGTCTTAATTATGGCAGTGTGAGAGAATTTTAAAGTCAGGTTATGTATGACTTGCAGCTTGGTTCTTATTATTCTCTTTTTAAGCAGCTAGTCCATCTATCCAGTACTCTACAGTGCCAAGCCGATGGCGCGTGCTCACTAAATATTTATTGACGTCATAATGGAAACACCATTTTCACAGGATTTCATTCATTCATATGTTTTTCATTCTTTTAGGAGATAATGTGAATGAATGCCAGGCCTGTGGCAAGCACTGAAGTTGGTGCAGAAAAAATGGCAAATAAATAAAGCACACTCCCTGTCTTAAGCTTATACTATAGTGGAAGAAAGACAGAAACAAATATTCCACAGTGCACCAAAAGCAAAAGCTCAGTCAATAAATATTTAGTGAGCACGCGCCATCGGCTTGGCACTGTAGAGTACTGAACTTGTGTCAAGTTTCAGCTTTGCCAATGCAAGTGTGAGCTCTCTTCCCAGCCTGATGTCGCCCACGTAATATCTTTTCCAAGCTGCACATTTACTGCTAACGACTTGGAGACTTCTCTTATGAACATTTTCTAGGACAAAATCACCATGACTAGGAATATTTTCTATTACCATGGCACTTTCACCTTTTCAAAGTATATTTTAGATCCATTGTTTTGATTTTTCTTTTCATGGTTCTCTGATGAGTTATTATTTTGTCTTTTATTATTTATTGTTATTTTATATGTATACATGTTTGCCACATGCATGCAGCACCCAGAGTTGCCTGAAGAGGGCGTTGGATCTCCTGGAACTGGGATGGGATGATTGTGAGCCACCATGTGGGTTCTGGGAACTGAATCCTGGTCCTCTGCAAGAATAACCCCCAATATTTACTATCACTTTTATTTGACAGAGGAAAGTAGATCACAGACACCTTAAAAAATTTGTCCATTAACCTCCAGTGAAGGCGGGAAACCATTCCCTTTCTTACTCTGTCTGTCTCTTTTCACATTTCTCTCATTAGCATCTTATCAGCACATACCTTGCAGGGAAGGCTTCCCATTTTGGGTACCACTTTTGAGCTCCAAGGGAAGCTGCCACAACGGCACTGCCTTTGGGAAGACAACGATGGATTGACAGAGTTATCTTTAAGTGCTAGTGGAGATTTATGAATGGGGGTGGGGAAAAGAATCAAGATCATTTTCACTACTATGACGGCCTGTAGAGGATTCATAGTGTTTCTGACATGTTCTTCTTCGTTTTTCCCAGATTTCTGCTGGCAGACAAAGGTCGTTCCTCCCCATCCAGCTCTGGAGTGAGGTGATAAACGTGTTGGGAAGCTCACGCAGGGTACAGTCTTCTGAGTTATAAGCGGTTTTCATTGATACAAATGTTTAAACTTGGCTTTCTTTTCTAAGCCTCTATCAGGGTGCTTGCAAGACATCAGTGTCCCTGATAAATGCCATCCCCATTGTGAGGCTTTTAAGGATACGGGCTTTTTTTTTTTTTAAAAAAAAAAAAAGATATGTAAGTGGCTGGGTATCTTTACTTAAACCATGTATTTATTTTTACTTTATATATACGAATGTTTGCCTACGTGTATGTTGACAATTGAACTTGGACCCTCAGAAAAACAGCCAACACTCTTAACTACTGAGCTGTCTCTCTTGCCTCTAATGTTTTAGTTTTGCATGCCTTTAAGGTCACATGTGTGGGCTGGTGTCTCTTAGTATTCAGTACGAATGACGCAGAACTGGCCAATGAGAACTTAAACGAATACTTTTAGTTTTTCTCTGCCGTGGAAAATTTCCCCCACAGCTCAGTAAATGTAGCAGCTAAACTATGAAGATGTGCCCCTTTGCCTAGGTACAGGGAGAGATGGAAATATTGTCCCCAAAGCCAGCATTTATCGGGAAAAGGCACAAAGCCTGACAGAACCTTACACTCTGTTATTAGAGATATGAGCCCAAAATCATGGCTGGGAAACGCACCCACAAAATCAGTGAGGAAATGTTGTGGGCTGGTGACATGGCTCAGTGGGGAAAGGCGCTTGTGGCTAAGCCCCAATGACCTGAGTTCAATCCCTGGAACTCACATGGTGGAAAGAGTGAACTGACTCCCACAAATTATCCTCTGACCTCCTACCTGTAACCTGTTATGTCCACATGCATATGTGTGCACACAATAGATGAATGAATGAATGAATGAGTGAGTGAGTGAGTGAGTGAATGAATGAATGAATGAATACAGGCAAGCTCCTGTATGTTAAAAAGCAGTAGGTATAAGTCTAAGGAAAGAGATACAAAAGTATCTCTTATGGTATTTATTTATTTATTTATTTATTTATTTATTTATTATAATAAAGGGAAGAAGAGGAATTGCACAGAGGCACAGTCTGGCAGGTGCAAAGCATGTTGGTCTATTTGCCCACAGAGCAAGTTGAAGCACAACTTGTCAAAATGTATAACCTCAGTCCAATGATGAAACGTCCACTAAGCCCAAAGTGAGCAGTGAAGTGGTCAGCCAGGCCTTTGTTTAAAAAAAAAAAAAAAGTCCAAGTCCTGGAAGGTAAGGAGAGTTAGAGGCACTGTGTGGATGTCCCCTGCGGCAGCCGAAAATGTTATGCAAATATAAATTCCTCTCACAGTTGAACTGCATATCAAGTGACAGCATTCTCTTTCCTCTGAGTGCTGTGTGTATACATGTGCACACGTGTGTTTGTATGTTTGTGTGTGTGCACACACTCACACTCACGTGGTGGTCAGACAAGGATGTTGAGTTTCCCTTCTCCATCAGTCTCCACCTTATTCCCTTGAAACAGGGCTTCTCACTGAATTGAAACTCACTTTTCCCTTTAGGCTGCCTGTCCTGTGAGTCCTTGGAACCAGCTCATCTCAGCCCCACCGTGCCACAAGTGGCCATGTCCCGCCATGCTGGGGTTACAGGTGTATGTGGCCATTCTCAGATTTATTTTTTAGTGTGTATACTGGGATTCAGATTCAGGTCCTTGGGTTTGCATGACAAGTGCTCTCATCCCTTGAGCCATCTTCCCAGCCCTAGGACTTTCTCTCTCTTTCTTTCTTTCTTTCTTTCTTTCTTTCTTTCTTTCTTTCTTTCTTTCTTTCTTTCTTCTTTCTTTCTTTCTTTCTTCCTTCCTTCCTTCCTTCCTTCCTTCCTTCCTTCCTTCCTTCCTTCCTTTCTCTTTCTTTCTTTCTTCCTTTCTTTCTCTCTTTCTTTCTTTCTTTCTTTCTTTCTTTCTTTCTTTCTTTCTTTCTTTCTTTCTTTTTTGTTTTGAACTATTTCATTAATTGGAACCCAGCTGACTGGAGGTTTAAACTTCTATATATTGTTGCCTTGAGCTGAGCTGATAAATGTGGTATTATCTAGAACTTATTCATAAAATTCACTTGCAGAGGAAACCCTGGGGGTTAGTGTAGATCCAGGAGAGTGGAAGTTCTGAGTTCCATGGATCTGGGCTAACCTCCATTTCTCTTTTCTGTCCTGCTTAGCCCTGATCTCTGAGTAGCCTCAGTACCCCCAGATACCTACGGCTTTGTCCACACTGCTTCCTCAGCCAGAATTACACTTCCCCTTACGTTACACATATGCCTTTTCTATGAGCTAGACTTCAGTTTGAGTGATGGTCCTGCCAGAATTAGTCATGGGAATGGTAATGGCGTAACTCCATGACTCTTAAATTCCTCGGCTGTAGAGCACAAGCTTTTACTTGATAGACTTTTAGATGTTTGGCGTCATAATTGTCACCAGAGCATCACAATTTCTGTAACTTTCCCTAATTCTTTTGGCCTGACCCTATGTGCTCTATAGGCCAGGTTAGCTTTGAACAGACAGTCCTCCCAAGTAGGTAGGGGCACAGGGTGCTCCCCACCAGGTCCACCAGTCATCTGCATTAAGTGTGAATGTTGGAAGGCTCTGTGACATCACCTTTTCCCAGGATTCATTCACAATGTGCTCATTAAACCAAACTCTCTGAAGTCTGCTTTCTGCCTGGCACTCTGTGTTGGCCTGTGCTTGGAAGCCTTGGTGACAAGTGGTCAGCAGTGTGGCGTTCCCTGAAACAGCTGCCTAAGTCTAAAAGACTGAAGCAAACACAAGCTCCCGGTATGGTATAAGCTGTGCTGGATTCCAACCCTGCTGGGTCTCAGGGTAGAGTTAACCACTCCATCTCTGCTCTCAGACAGACAGACAGACAGACAGACAGACTCTTTTATTCAGTGTATTCTTCGGTAGAAGCAGGAGCAAAATTAAGGCCTATTATTTAGTTAAAAGAAAAACAGTTTTCTGAAGTCCTAAAAACTTTTAAGTAAAAAAGAAAAAATATATATATATACACATATAAATATATACACACACACATATATATATATATATATATATGTATATATATATATATATATATATAAACAGTATTCACCAGGTGCATCATGAGCTGGGAATTAACTTCTATTTTCTGACAAGGCCTAGCTGGCCTTGAAATCACTGTCACCATTGCCTGCTGATGCTCCTGCCTCTACCTCCCCAATGCTGGGATTACAGGTATGCACCATCATCCAGCTTCTACAGAGTTAAGACAGAAACCAGAGCTTAATGAGTGCTAGGCAAGTGCTGTACCTACTGGTACATCTACCATATCTGGTATATAAGACATTGGTGTTAGCTTTTGTCAAAGTTGTTACTCTTCTAGATGATTCTATGCTTTGTTCTAATGCTAAACCTGTTTTCACTGGTCTTGCATTGAGTCGCCCCCAGGCTGTATCTGTAAATGGTTGTGCATACTCCTCGGATCTCTTCCAGTCACCAGCTAATGCCTCCATGGCTCTCGGATCCTTCTCTGCTCCAGGTCACCTCTGACTGAAGCCCCGGGGTCCTGTCTTTACCTACATATGTATCCATGAGCAGGTCTGAAATGCCAGCCTGGGGTGACACTATCTTACCTTCAAGGCTGCTTGCCAGAGGTTCCATGAACTTGGCTTCCCAGAAGTCAGCCAGTGCCAGTCAAGGAGGCATAAACACTGAGTCTGGGAGCATTGTCAGTATCGATATTAAAAATAATGTGTATGCAGTTAGGCAGCTATGGTTGAGCTACTAGAAAAAGATTTGTGAGCCACAGGACTCCACCGACCTCCGCCTCTCCAGCCTGGCACTCCCACTACTATTTCCTGGACTTGTGGTTCTAACATCACTCCTGGGGTACTGAACTCAGGTGAAGACTTTACTTACTGAGCCACCTCCTCACCCCCTAGAGAAAACCTCAAATCAGGATCCAGGTGATCTGGATTCTCTGCAGTTCTACCTTTCCCTAGCCACTGCAGTAAGCTCTTTCCTAACATCAGTACCCACTTCTGTCGGCTGAGATAGGTACTAATTGAATATAGCTGTCTTCTCTTGAGAGTCAGAAGTGATAATGAACATGAAAGCACTCTGTAACTTCAAAGAACCTGTGCAAATTGAGCAAGGTTCTGTTCGTTTATATGATAACCTTAAATAATCACGACTATAATTGAATGAGTCTTTGTTGACATTCCGAGATTTTTAAAATTAATCCCGGATGTTTTCCTAGACAGATCATTACCATCATCATGTGTTATGGAAAGAAGGAGGCTCTAATTTAGCTGAACATTTCTTGATAAACGAATGTTTATTTCATGTTGATTTTGGCAGATAGTTCCTAAGTCTACCTCAGCAGCAGAATTTTCCCAAAAGCTGGACAAGATCCTTCCAGATTTGGCCTCTGAAGACAGGGAGATAATAATACTGAGACAGCACATCTGGAGCTGCAGAGGTGGTTCAGCCATTTAAAGCATGCTCTGCTCTTTCAAGGAACCTGAGTTCAGTTCCCAGCACACATCAAGCAGTTCACAACTGCCTGTGACTACAGTTGCAGGAGATCCAACACCCTCTTCCGGATTCCACATTGCATCCACCTGCCCCAACATATATCTATACACACCAGTAAAAATAAAATAAACCTAACACACACATACAAGCACATACATACACACACATGTGTACACACATACACATGAACATGCATGCACGTGAACACTCACGCACATGCAGTGCACACACACGCACATGCATGAATGTACACACACATGCACAGACACAAGTATACACACACACACACACACACACACACACACACACACACACACACACACAAACACACAGTGAAAGCAAGTGTGGTGTTAAAAGCTAAAGGTAGTGAGGCCAGACAGAGGAACTGGCTGCAGATGGCTTCACCTCCTTTAACTTCTCTGAGCTCTAACTTCTAATGGGAATACTCAGAACTCCTTAGAGACTTCGATTGAATACATGGTACAGGGATAAGCATAGAATATTCTTTGTAGGTAGCTCAGAGTTTCAGATAGATTTTAGCTACTGTCAGTAGGAGAGAGACATTTCTCTTTAGATTGACAGAACTCAATCATATTCCTGGGTGTTGGTATGCGTCTGACAACACTCTGCAGGTGAACACATTATAACACAATAGAAAAGGCCATGGAGGCACAGGTGAGATGGCTGACGTGTTTCAGCACATGAAGGTATTTGCTGTGCAAGCCTGGTGACCTGAGTTCAATCCTGGAACTCAAGTAAAAGTGGAAGAAGAGAGGGGACTTCTGCAAGTTGACCTCTGACTTTCACATGTGTACCATGGTATGCACACACCTCACACACTACTTCACATGCAAACACATATACATATACATTATGCATATCCCATGCATAGCATATCACATACACATCATGAGTCCTCCATACTCATGCATCACCTCTCTCTCTCTCTCTCTCTCTCTCTCTCTCTTTCTCTCTCTCATACACACACACACACACATACACACACTCACTCTGCACACCCTATAATGATCCATATCTCACATACACATACACACAGACATCATGCATACTCCATTCACATGCATCACACACATACACACATTGTGCATACCTTATACACAAGTGTAACACATATGTGCATGCCACACACACACTTACACCATATACACCTGATAACCATCCATATCTCATATGCACATCATGCATACCCCATACACATGTATCAGAAACACACATACATTGTGCATACCCCATACACATCACACACATACTTGCATACTTGCACACACATACATTGTGCACAACCCCATACACAAGCATAACACATATGTGTGTGCACATGCGGGCATGCACGTGTATACACACACACACACACACACACACACACACACACACACACACACACAGTTTTTCTTTTCAAGAAAAATCCATGAAATAAAGCCATAACTGCAGAGTTCAAATCCTTCCTCACTCTACTCTTGCCATCTAGCAGCTTGGAGTAAATCACCCTGCCTGTCTTCCTTCTTGGGGTGCCAAAAAACCAAAGTGAACTTTATTCTTATTGCTCATGATAAAGGCCTGGTATGTCTTTCCATCCAACACTAAGTACTGGTGTCTACGGTGTCCTTTCTTTAATGCACAAAGTGAGGGCTGGCCAGGGAAATCTTCCAGCGCCATTCACAGAGGTGACACTGTGTCTCAGACAGTCTTTTCTTCCCAGCATTAGGTATCCAGATGCAGATGTTCCACTGGAGACTCAGGACTTGCCCTCCTTTCTCACCCCACATCATTTCTGACTACAACATCCAGTGGCAGGCTGGACTGCCACTGTAGAGTCATTTCAGCTCCCTGACAACCAGATTCTTCCTGGTGGATGAGGAGAAAATCACTAAGAGGCGCTTCTTAATATGTGTTTTATAGTGAGCACTCTTTGTTCAGTTCTAAAACCATAAAAAAAAGAGGATGGTGAAAGTATTTGATAAGTTATTGAGAATTATTGTTTCTTGGTTATTTGGGGGAGAAATTAAAAGTAATAATTTTTTATTGCTACAGATACATTTTTTGTGTCGAGACAGATTCTCAGGTAGCCCAGGCTAGCCTTGAACTTCTGATCCTCCTGCCTCTGACTCTAGAGTCAGAGTGTTACAGATATGTGCTACCATGCCTAGCTAGATCTTTAAACTCAAATTTGAAAACCACCAGCATGAATCAGAAATGGAGCTGGTATGAGCAGCTCAGGACCGGCTGCTCGGTAACTGAGCCCCCATCCTCCCCAAGCCCACTGAAAGAGGTCACATTCTGGCTTCATCTTGTCAGGCTTCATGAAGAAGGTCTAGATCAGTTGTTCTCCACCTCCTAAGGCTATCCCACTTTAATACAGTTCTTCATGCCATGGTGACCCCAAAGCATAATATTTTGTTGCTACTTCATAACTATAATTTTGCTACTGTTATGAATAGTAATGCAAATATCTGACTTGCAAGATATCTGATATGCAACCCCCAAAGGGGTCACACGACTCACAGGTTGAGAACCATTGGTCTAGATTCTTCTGTTTCAGGATTAGCTTCTTCTAGGAACCCAGTGGGCAAATATAAAATGTTTACCCATAGTCACAGAATGGATTGTTTGTTTTCCTTTTTTTTTGTCTCAACTGTAGATTCAGTCTCCCAAGTCATGACAATTCATCTTCTCTTTCTCTAATTTTGAGAAGGAGGGACTATGTCTGATATGTAGATGGTTAGTGATTATGACTATAAGTGTTTAACAAGTAAACGAAGTGTGTGTGTGTGGGGGGGGCTGGGATAAGCTTCCTTCTAGCTTGTACATTCTGACTTAGACCGAAATACTAACTAATCATTTTTGAAAAATTAATGGCTCCTTTTTCATCATTCTAGCATGTTCTTCTGGCTTTTGGGAACATTGTTATAGTGTAATTATTAAAAATATAATCATGCCCTTCCTCTTGGCTAGATTCCTCCCTATAGTATGTCACAGCCACTGGTTAAGCATGCCTGAGCCATGGATAGAAAGTTGCTGACAGGAGGCTAAGGAGGTGGCAGGGGAAAGTGCCTGCCACAAAAAAACATGAGAACCTGAGTGTGGTACCTGGGATCCATGTAAAAAGTCATATGTGTGCACTTGCAATCTTAGTGGGGAAGGGATGGAGACAGGCAGATGTTTGGGATTTGGCAGTTCAGCCAGCCTATCATAATCATTAATCCCTTGGCCCATAGGTGACCCTGTCTCAAAAAACTACTGTGGAGGCACCTGAGGAAAGGTATTTGGAATTGTTCTCTAGCCTCTGCATACATGAGCACACATGTGCAATTGCACGAATGTGCAAGTGCACAAGAATTGATAAGAGTATGAAAGGGAGATTGTGCGCAGCAGAGGGAAAATGATGCTTCCCAAACTGGAAAATTCTAAATACCCAGCTGAGATCAGTCCAGGAGTTAAGGCACAGTACATTAAAGACTAGGGAAAGTGTCCCTCCTGAGACCATCCCTACTCAAATTCATTTCTGCCAATCATAATGTCCTACTTACTAGATCTTTCTCAGTATTATCTCTGTCTCAGCAACTGCTTTCTCCCCTCTCCTACCTGAGCCTCCCTGACTGCTCTGCTAATGGACTGAGCTTCCCTCCCTATCTGACACAGCATCACATTAACTACTTCTCCTACCACCTGTCCCTCTCCTCTTCCTGCATCCTGGTGTTGACACTTCTGCTCTGCACTGCCTGTCTACCCTACACTCCATCATCCATCAGCTAATGAGAGCCAACAGACCGTGAGGAAAAGACCCGGAGCACTGAAGAAGGATGAACTTAAGTACAAAGTCCAGTTTCGCTTGTGAACTGTGTCGTGACCCGGAGCAAGCAGATTGTTGTTCCAAATGACCCAAGTGGCCAAATAAAAGAAGAAAATTGAGTTTCAGGGGGGAAAAATGAGAATTATTTTTATCCAATCTTGAGTTTGAGTGTGTTAATCAGCTTTCTCATTGCTGTGACCAGATAGCTTAAAGACACAACTTGCTGGAGAACGGGCCTGTTTTGGTTACATTATTTTAGCTATGGTGATGGGGAGGATATGGAGGAGAGCAGTCACACCATAGTAGCCAGGAAGGAAAGGGGGAGGAGGAGTGGGGGTGGGGGAGAGAGAGAGAAAGACAGAAGAGAGGAGAGGATGGGAGGAAAGATGGAAAGAGAGGAGGGAGGGAGAGAGGGAGGGAGGGAGGGAGGTCTCTTCAAGCTAATATCACCCACATTCATTGTAAGATTTCTGCCTTATCTCAGTCTCCTCAGGGAGAGAGCCTGTACAGAGCACACCCAGCCCACCAGCCTGATGCAGTTGGCAATCAAAGCTAACCATGAAGTTTCCTGTCTCTTTCAGTAGTAAGTTATAGTGACATACACTGTGTGAACTCCTCACACATGTTTCCCCATAGGTCCTCTGTAACATTCCTATGAGATGATACCACGCCACAGTGACAGTCCTTAGCCCATTTCACCCCCGTGTGGCATGGGAGACCTGGAATGGACCACAGAAGTAGCCTGTGCCTCGATTGGGTTTCAAAAGTTGTGATCCAGATTTAACCATTTTCCAAAGGTCTTCGTACTGTGCTAAAACATCGGCATGTATTTATCTTCCCTCATCTTGTGTAGACTCCTCCATCACTCTGTTGTCCACCTTGTGGGTACCAGCTGTCTCAAGCAGTACCTTTGCTAGTACTGTGCTTTCTTTTCTATCTCTTCTGGATTTAGTATCTTCTCAGCTCACTCTCTTTTTTAAAAAAAAATAGTTGTGGGTTTAATTAGTGTATAGGGATTGTGTGTATGAGTGTGGCCAGTTGAGGGCCATATACACATGTGACAGTCAGAGGACAATTCCTGGGAGTTGGATCCCTCCTCCCACCATGTGGGTCACAGGAATGGAACTCGGGTTGTCAGCCTTGGTGCTGGAAGCCTTTCCCTGCTGGGTCATCTAACTAATCTTACTCCCCATCCCTCCTGGAGGATGCTCATCCACCAGTGTAGATGTACATTTTTTTGCAACCTATTTTTAATAAGGGTTCTACCTCTTCTCTAGTCCACCACACAGCAGAGATAGTGGAAGAGAAAAGTTATTAGGATATGGGGCAAGTGGACCTGTTCAGCAATCATTCTTTGGTGGGGTGGAGTAGAGAATTTGATCTTGGGCAGCAGTTCCATCCTGTATCAAGCACAAAATATGATTCAGTAGCTACATACAGTCCAGTCCTTTCAGCAAGCAGACACCAGGCAACTGTAGTTCAATCCTGAAGAAACCATGAGGTTCTCCAACTGGCCTGAGACGAGGCCACAGAAGGTCAAGCTGCTGCAGGAACCTTGAGAGCAGTTCTTGGGTGAGTTTCTCTCAATGTTGGAGTTATCTCAAGTTGAGCTCAACAATGTAAACCAATACATGCATGTCTTTAGCCAAGAACTGTAAGTTGGAACAAACCAAACCAAAGCTCAGTGCTCGCCTCTCACTGTCTGTGGGGTCATATTTACACTTCTTCATCAAGAATCCTTTCATGTGTCTGCAATATCCAGATACCTATATCTTTCACCTGTGTCTACTTCAAGACAACATTCTTTCATGTGCTTGCTTTAGTGAGACATCCTTTCACCTTGTGTGCCCCAGCAAAACATCATTTGGCATAACTAACTTTCCAAAGAACTAGAAGTTTCCACTTCATACAAGTACTTTTCTGAGACAGGGTATGGAGGGGGCTTTTGAGGCTTTCCATGTCTGAAAACTGTTATTCGGGTTTGAGGATGGTAACTTAGGTCTAAATTCCCTCCTCACTTCCAAGGTTCTGTTCACTTACCTTCTCGTTCGAATGCAGCTCTTAACTACACTGTGTGCTTACAATTCCTGTCATTTTGCACCCTGCCCTCTCCCACAGCACCCCATCCTCAAACCTTGCAGGACTCTCTCTTCCTTTTAGCTTTCTGAAAATTCAGGTCAACGCATGCCTGGGTTTAAAAAATTAATTGCATTAGGTACTGAGGGGCGCTAGCAGCCTGGCCACTCCAGCCCTTCAGCTGGAGCTGAACACGACTGAACTGAAGCCCAACGGATGTGAAGCCAGAGCCAACTTGCAGACTAGTGGGGAGGAGATAAATACTGCCATATGCTGCTGAGATTTGTGGATTGTTTGTTGTGATCGAGAATCTGATAAATACTCATTGACTGTCAATCTGTATTTTGGGAGAGAAGCATTCAGATATCAGTTTGATGTTCTGCCTGTGTGTGTTTATCTAGGCGCTGTGCATGTGTATGTACTGGCACGTTGTGTGTTCAGTTAGGGCCTGGTCACTCTGGGGCCTCTTACCGAGAGGTTGAAGGGCATCTGGCTATATCCTTGGAGTACTCTTAAATATCTGATCTTGGAGAGTTTCTCAGAAAAGCCCCTTGATCCCTTCCTAGGTGGTTATCTGAAAGCTGGCATGGAGTTGCCTGGTGGGATGAGGGAATTGACCACTGAACTACCTCACCTGACCGCAGCTTTCAAGCCAAAGTCTTAAGCCCTGCCTGCTTCTACCTCCCAGGGTCATCCTGGACCCCTAGTGTCCATTGTATTCATAGAACAAACCCCTGGCTCATCACTGAGATGGGAGGTTTAGAGAACAGGCTACAAGGCTCAGAGGGATGATTAGGGCTCACTAGGTGACTGGTTTCCAACTGGAGGGCATTGTTCTCTTGGGAGGGCAGTGGTGATGTCTTGAGACCGGTTAGCACCCAGTAAGTAGAGCCCTTGGCTTCCTACAGAATAGACTACAACCAAAACAAAATGCTGCCCATGCCTGACACCAGTGCTGTTCCAGCACTTGCCCGTTCTCAGCTCTTCTGCTGCCTGTGTGTAGGGCCTGGAGGCTCTAGTTCCCGAGATCTTTTCCCTGAGGCTAAGGCATGACTCAGCTGCTGTTCCCAGAACTCTCTGGGCAGAGACAAATGCTCCAAGGATTCTCTACCCACTAACTAGTCTTCCACCTCTAAAATGCTCCAGTAAGATCTCTGGCCCACTGCTGGCATACTCCTGTTTTGTTTCTTTACATTTGTTTGTGAGAGAGATAAAATAAATTTACTTCATTAGTCATACTTGACTGGGAGTCTACATCCCTCATAAAACTCTTAAAGAACTATTTTCTGTCATTTTAAAGAATTTATTTAAAAATTTTTCCATACAATGTATTTGATCATAGTCTTCCCTCCCCCAACTCCTTCCCCATCCTCTCAACTCTCTAAGACTGTACGAGCCAGAGCCAACATGTGATTCTAAGGAAACAGCCTCATCCAGACACAACAGGGCTTATAGACATAGGAACCAGAGACTGTGACAGCATGTACAACTCCAAACCAGACCAAGTCCCAGCACTGAGAAGGGAAGGTGGACACAAAGTCCTACCCTCACCAAGAGGCAACTTGCAATTGATTCCTGCTGGAAGAGGAACAAGCAGTTTTCTTTGGTGGAGTATCATCATGTATATCCTCTGTCTGTCTGTCTTTCTCTTAGGAGCTGTAGAGTAAAGTAACTTATCCAGAAAGAAGGGTGGAGCGGGAGATTTTACTCTTCTCTGAAACTGCACTGTGGTATGAATAGAAGTAGCAGCCAATAGACATGGGAGGTAAGATGGATGAGCTGCTCAAGCCGCAAAAGCCATTGCAGGTCATGGGACTCTGTTGTCTGCATATGGCTTGTGCTATGGCATGGAATCTGAACACTTGCTCACCAGTGAGACACTGGAGGAAGCAGTAGAACCATTAAGAGGTGAGACTGAGTGGGAGGTTTTCATATCAGAGCTTTGGGTATCTCAGGGGCCTTGTCTCTTGACATAGCCATTGCATTCTTTATTGCTTTTCTTTCTTCTCCCCTACTCCTCTCAGAAAGCATGATGCTGCTACCCACCCCTCCTCTCCCCTTCCCCACTTCTGCAAAACCATGGGCTTGTTATAGCTCAGGAACATGTTGTCAGAGCTTTCCACCACTAACCCTTTCCTTTGAGCTGTTTTTGTTTTTTGGTTTTTTTTTTTTTTGTTTTGTTTTTTGTTTTTTTTTCTGGTTCAGGATTGTATTTTTCTTTTTAAAATATGTTTTAGGTACTTTTTTTTTTACAACATTATCCACACTTTACTGAAAGGCAGCTTATTAAAGTTTAAAAGGAGCTCTGAAGCTAGCACCTTCATTGCAGCTGAACAACAACAACAAAATACATAGAGCAGAAAAACTGAGGATTCTACTTTTATTAATTAAGCAGCAGCATAACAGCTTCCTTTGCTTCCAGTTGCAGTTTTAACCAGACAGATTTAGAAGTGGATATTGGACAGTTATGAGGCTATAAATAACTTTAGACTTGGAGTTTTAAGACAAATAAAGCAAGGGGGGCATGCAGCAGGCAGAATTAATTCAGCCCACCTAGTCTACAACAGAGATGCTCCCAGAGAAAACAGAACCAAGGGAGTGAAGCAGTTGCCACACTCTCACTGCACACACTCTGGTCCTCTGGCTCTTACAGTCTTTCCTCTTTTCTGTTCTCTAAGCCTTTGATGTAGGATTTGGTTTTATGCATATGAACTCTTGTCTACATGGAGTCCCCTATGTGTGCCTGGTATCCACAGAAACCAGAAGATGTCAGATCTGGAACTAGATGTGAGCTTTGATGTGGGTGCTGGGAACTGCCCTGGGTCCTCTGCAAGAGTAGCAAGTGTTCCTAACCTCTGAGCATCTCTATACCTCCTATGGTAGAGATTTTCATAAATTTCTGATGATAAGGTACATGAGCTCCAGTTAACTGATAGCTAGGGGGAAGGGAGTAGCCATGTCCGGGAGACTCTAGGGAAGATGGATGCTGGCAGAACCCTTGGGTGGATCTAGGACAGGAGACAGCACATCCATCGGTCTTCCTGCTGACAACAGAAATCCTTAAGGAGAGGATGGTTCTCTAGTCTACCTAGCCTCATCATTAGCGTGGGAAGCTTTGCGTAGCTCTCCATTTATAAACATGAGAAGGTCACTAAGGCTCACTGGACAGATGATGTAAACCAGCAACAAGAAGGTCAGCATTCACAAGTCAGGCAAAGATAAAGATAAAATCTTGGGAATCAAAGCGAACTTTTAGAAATTCTTTAGGGCAACAAATATTGGTGAGGATGCGGACTAAAAGGAGTCGTTATGCACGGCTATCAGACTGCAAACTATCCCAGAGGCTGTGAAAGTCAGCACAGAGGCTCTTTAAAATACTTAAAATAGATCTACTCTGTGACCGACTACATTACTCCTGGGTATGATACTGTTCACCAACAGGATCTCACTAAAGCTCCTCCATTGTTTCAGGATGGATCTGCAAGGATCACATCTTGGTAAGGATCCCTAGATGCCTTAGTGAGACTGAACCCAGGAATCTAAGAGAAGGCCACTGGCAATCTCTCAAGGGGAGAAGATATGCATATAAATGAGAGAAGGGAAGAAAATGAAGCAGATGTCTCCCATTCATACTAAACCTGCATGCTTACATTCTATAGCCATCAAGTGACTATAAGAAATAGTGAGAAAACATCAAAGTATGATACTGCTTTGGTCAAAATTAATCACATAATTCCCAAATAGGAATGTTTGGGACTGGTGGGATGGCTCAGTGGATAGATGCTTACCATGTAGCATGAATTTCAAATTCAGATCCCCAGCACCTGAGTAATGCGTTCGGCCTGATCGCACATGCCTGCAATCTTAGTGTTAGAGGGACAGAGACAGAATAATCCCTAGGGATGGCTGAATTGGTGAGTTCTAGGTTCAGAAAGAGACCCTGCTTTCTAAGGAATAAAGTTCAGAGAAACTGAGAAAGATACAGAAGACTCACTTTTGGCTACCACATGCATACAGATCTGCACACAGACACGCAAGCCCCCCCCCAAACACTCACACACACACACACACACACACACACACACACACACACATACACACACACACAGAGGCAAAAATGAATAATAAAATGGGAATATTTATAATGTCCAAAGATAAATCAGAGATAAGAATGCATAATCTTGGACGTAAAATGCAGCGAGACTTAAAATGCTGTGGTGGGTGACATATACTATAGAGGAGACACGATTTATGAAATCATTAAACAAATAAAAAAAAATGAAAGATGCAAAGGTTTTCATCCACCCCCCATTTACCAGGGGTTTGCAAATGAAAACAACAGGATACCACTTCACAATCATTTCCTTAACCAAAATTTTAAAGTCTTAAAATATTAGTGTGTATAGGTATGGATATAAATATAAAATCCCACATACCGCAGAGGCATATAAGTTTTCACCAGTTTGTTATTAAATATTTAATAAGACCCGTGCACAGGAAGTTGCTTATAATTTACAGATCAGCCAGACAACCGCTCAGTATCCTAGAGGGAATTTCACACCTGCTATATGGGGATATATAAGGGCCATGACAATAGTAAGTAAAACTTAAAGCCAACCTTGCTTTTTCCAGTGTGTGTGTGTGTGTGTGTGTATGTGTGTGTATGTGTATGTATGTGTGTGTATGTGTGTGTATGTGTGGTGTATGTGTGGGGGTATGTGTGTGTGTTTGTGTATGTGTGTGTATGTGTGTGTGTATGTGTGTGTTTGTGTGTGGGTATGTGTGTGTGTGTGTATGTGTGTGCTGTTTGCATTTTTATTCTTTAAAAAATCCATCCATGTGTGCAATGTATCTTGATCATTCACTTCCTAACTCAAACTTTCTCTGAGATACCCAAATTCATCTCTTTCCCAACTTTGTGTCTTCTTTATTTTTATTTATTTGTTTGTTTATTTAGCCCACCAAATCACACATTTGCATGTGTGGGCACATATGGGTATGAGCATGTAAGACTGATGTTGGAATCATCCTCAATCACTTTTTTACTTTATTCACGGGGGCAACATTTCTCAGTCAAATCCAGAGCTCACCGATATAGCTAGTCTCAAACACTTCATATCACTTAAAAATAATGAACTATAATTATCCATGTGTCAACATGAATAAGTCTCAAAAATCCTGTGTAAAATTGTGATATGTTATTTATATACATTTAGGAAAGTGTGAAGGGTAATTATATGTTGTTTAAGGCACATGTGTGTAGTAACACTATAATTAGATGTCTAATAATATGAAAATTATGGGCAGGTAGAAACAGCAAATTCAAAATACCTGTTACTTCGGGGAGTGAAGGAAGGGTAAGATTAGAGGGGTCAGAAAGAAAACTCCAGTAATATCTTGAGTTTGAATAAAAGATTTTAGGAAGTTGTAAATATGTGTGAAAGGGAAAAAACAGGTAAAATGAATTACGTGTCTGACACTGAGTATCGGTAATTAATATTTTGCTGATCTAATTTTAAAGGTTTTTCTTCTTCACACACTCACATATTTCTCCAGAAATTTTAAAGAAAATATCAGACATCTACCTTATGCTACTTTACCATATAAATACTTTAGAAATTATCTGTGATAACTGAGACAATTTTATCGTGTTTTCAGATTTTTGTTATTTTTATTATTACATTATTTTTATTTATTCTTTGAGAATTTCACACATGCATGCAATGTATTTCAATCATATTCACCCCCATTCCTCCTCTAACTTCCATGAGACCCACTCCCACTCCCTTCCGACCTCTTGTCCCCTTTAAAAATATATAATCTACTGAGTCCAGTTTGTGCTGTCTGTGTCCTTGCAAGTGTGGGACCAGCCAATGGAATATGGTGGACTTAGCTGGGGCCACAGCATCAAATAATATAGATTCTCCCTCCCCAAGAAGCCATCTTCTGTCCATAGCTCCTCACTGAGGGCTGCAGCTCATGGCTGTTGCTATACTGCCTAGTTTGAATGTGTGCAAACAACCAGAGCTGCTGTGAGTTCTTGAAAGCCAAGATCCTGATGTGTCTAGAAGATACTCTTTCCTCCCAGCCCTTTGCCACCACTGACTCTACTCCCTCCCAGTGATGCTCCCAAGCCTTCGTGAGGAGATACAGAGACCATTTGTTACAAAAGGGGAAATACTCCAGAAAAATGAGAATAGTTTAGTGAATTGGGAAAAAAGCATTTATATTAAAAATGTAACTGTTATGGTACTATCCTATTAACCAAAAATTACCAATAATTCCTGTGGAAATGGAGGAAGAGTTCCTTACAGAGACTCCTAACTACTAACTCTTAACCCCAGAGCACGTCACCTTAGATCGGAGGTTCTCAACCTGTGAGTCTCAACCCCCAAAAGACCATTGGAAAACACAGATATTTACATTATGCCTCAGAACAGTATCAAAATTGCAGTTGTGAAGTAGCAATGAAACTAATTTTATGGTTGGGGGTCTCCAGAACATGAGGGACGGTATTGAAAGGTCATTGCAGCCTTAGGGAGGGTGAGAACCCACCGCCTTAGCTGGTGAGAGGGTTTTATGTCCATGTGGTTTGGGCAATGGTCTTGCTGTAGGGAGATTAACCTCACTTATCCAGGTGTTCTTCATGTAAACATGTGGGCATTAAAAGATGAGACAATATAACCAGGAAATCAAATCCAGTTTGGAACATCTGACTGACCCCACTGGCATTGAAGAGTATCAGAGGGCCTTGATCCACATGCACATGACCTCTACAGGGTGGAAAAACAAAACAAAAAATTCTTTTCTATAAGTTCTGGAAGGAGTCCTGCTGACATTTTGAAAGCCATCTGGGACTTCTGGCCCCAACCTTATGACAGTAAGATAATGAGTTTGTCTTGTTTTAAAGCTAAGTTTCTGATAAACTCTTATATCAAAAAAAATAGGAAACCAATGTGATCCCTTACTATTAGGTAATGAGTTTTCAATCTTTCTTCTCAGTCATCTGAGAAATATTTCCCTATAGAATTTATGCCCCGTGTCTCAACAGAAAAACTAACTTAAGTGCCAGAGACCATGAATTTGTATTATATGACTTTGGGAAGTGTTTTTCCACTTGATGATTTTTGTGATTTTTTTTTTTTTTGGTGTGTAAGCTGTGTAGTGGTGGGGTGGGTGGGGGATGGAGGGCTTTAAGTAGCATTTCTATCATAGAAATAAATTAGTGAATACAAATAGAGTTTCAAATTCAAAGTATGATACAGTGGTAACCATAATGCCTTGGGTTTTCAATTAGCCTAATAATCTTTAAGTATTTCAATATATTTTATTTATTGTTTGAGGAATTTAAGAATATATACAATAGGTTTTGATAAAATTCACTGCCCCTAACTTCTACTAGAACCAGCCCACCATGTCCTCCCCCAAGTTCATGTACTCTTTTGTAACACCACTGAGGTTAATCACTGCTGCAGGATAGGCAGCCTACCAGGGGCCACACCCCAGAAGAGAGCTGAGTCTCCATCCCTCAGCAGTCAAGGGCTGCTAATAGCTCCTCAGCTGGGGGTGAAGCTTCATGTAGCCCTGCCTGTAACCCACACTGGGATTGGGATGGTGTTGCTCTTGTGCAGTTCTTGTGCTGGGAACCAGAGCTGCTGTAAGTTCCTGTGTGCAATGACCCTGTTGTGCCTGGAGAACACACACTCTCTCCCTCACTCCTTCCCTCCTTTCCTCCCTCCTCCTCCCCCATTCCCCTCCTTCTCTGTGTTTAACCTTTCCTTAACCTAAACCATCCCTCTTTGTTTTGGAGCCCTACAAGGAGTGTCCCACATAGATTCATCCCTCTCATCTTCAGCCCTGTCTCCTTTGTTCTTATTTGGCCCTTACATCAGTATCTGTTACTCAGATTCATCCCCTTCATAGTTCCACTTGGAGTCCACTTGTGGTGGAGACACTCCTAGGCTGTGCTTCAAAGGAATCATTTGATTCGGCAGATGGAGGAAAGGGGCATGGTTTCACCACACAGGCTTCCTTCCTCCCTGCTTGCTGGTTGAGGTTTATGGAACAATATTATCCATTGAACTTGAAAACAGCAAACAGAAGACTCTCGTGTATTTCAAATGGTGGTGTTTAATTAAGTGATTGGCCCTGTGGTCCTTGGGAGGGCTATGGGTATTGGCTCCAGGCCATGTCCCAGTGCCCCCGAACTACCTGCACACCTGACACCCCAAGAAAGCCACCTTTTGCTGCTCCAAGCAGGAGGTCGTCCCTGGAAACAAGTGATGTTTTACAGTCACAGGGAGACAGTGCCCTACCCCTGCAATGTGAATCTCCCAGCTGTTCTTGTGCTAGAACACAGACAGCCCTTAGAGCAAAACAGCCTCCATCTTCATTAGAGAAGCTGTGCCTCCTTGCAAAAGCCTGTTAGGAAATGATGTGTTATCAGTTGACATCTTGTCATAGAAAGAGGGAATGGGGAGAGTCAAAGGGCCTTTACCTGCGCTTCTAGTGGCTTCTTTCTTTCAGCCATTTTTATGCAGACCTGCCCTGATTACACATGGTCTTGAGGTCTCAGATGGTGTACTGGCTGGTTTTGTGTGTCAACTTGACACAGGCTGGAGTTATCACAGAGAAGGGAGTTTCAGTTGGGGAAATGCCTCCATGAGACCCAGCTGTGGGGCATTTTCTCAATTAGTGATCAAGGGGGTAGGGCCCATTGTGGGTGGTGCCATCCCTGGGCTGGAAGTCTTGGGTTCTATAAGAAAGTAGGCTGAGCAAGCCAGGAGAAGCAAGCCAGTACGGAACATCCCTCCATGGCCTCTGCATCAGCTCCTGCTTCCTGACTTGCTTGAGTTCCAGTCCTGACTTCCTTTGTGATAAATAGCCATGTGGAAGTGTAAGCCAAATAAACCCTTTCCTCCCCAACTTGCTTCATGGTCATGATGTTTGTGCAGGAATAGAAACCCTGACTAAGACAGATGGTATTAGTGGTGTTAGGGTATATGGCCTGGGAAATTTTAAGGAGGCTCCATCAATGCAGTTGTATAGAAGCCATCG
Organism: Montemys delectorum; assembly: GCA_019843815.1. Lineage (NCBI taxonomy): Eukaryota > Metazoa > Chordata > Mammalia > Rodentia > Muridae > Montemys > Montemys delectorum. Next base: position 66,023 of record JADRCD010235236.1, read on the forward strand.
TGCAGAGTATCAACTTACTAGTTTGGCTGCCTTGGAACAGCTCATACTCCTATAAGTAACTGCTCAGTCCAGCTCTGCAACTATACCCACAAACTCAATTCATTCTCCAGGTTGAACATTGGTGAGATCATGCTTTGCTTTGTTGTTGGGACCTTATGGGGAAGAAGAAGACATTGTTTGTTCTCCAGGGAAAGAATTCTCACAACAGTAGGAAAAGCCCTGGTGTGTTGTGAAGGAAGAATTATACTTCCCTGGGACTTGCACACCCAAACCTCTCACAGGGGCCAACAGTTGGCTGAGCTGACACTCTGGAAGAGCCCTCTTGCCTCCACGGTGCCTACTGTCCACTTTGAGACAGCCATGCAGGACCTATCGTAACTTCCATGCAACCTGCTTGAATTCTGCCCCCAGTCTCCTCACTTACACCAGCTATGGTTCTTTGCACTGACTTGGCCAGACTCTGGGCCACCTCTGAAAGAAATTCAAGGATGAAGGAGGATGACTCATGTGGTTTGATGAGGAATGGTAATCCTGTAATTGGAGGTGATGGGACCACTGAGAGGAATTACGTCGGGGAAGGTGAAGAGAATGATGAAGAAGTTCTTGTGTCCTAGAGAAAGCAAAGAGTGCCTCCCAGAGCAGCCTCCCTTGGCTATCCTCAGAACATACCCATCTTGAGTCCATTCTAGTCTTGACTCCTGTTATACTGTCTTCCTGCTGCCCTTCACCCCTCTATCTGCTCAAACTCTAAACACAGAAGGACTCTTTACTAGACCTTTCTTTATCTTATAGCCTAATTGTCCCCAGTATCAGTTCTGCCTTCATTCTCATCAGTATAAGTATTGGCCTTGTGCCAGTGACACCCACAACCCTTCTCTCAACTCACACTACTGAAGGCCTGCTCATCACCTCTCCTGGGAACTCTCAGGACTATCCAACTTAACTCATTCAAACAGAACTCTGAGTCTCATCTCATCCCAAAGCTTTTCATAACCTATGTTCCCTCATCTCAGTGGTAGCAGGACCTCCCCCACTCTGCCCTCTTTTCTCTTCCACCTCATCTTGATTCCTCCCACACCCATTATCAGCAAGTCTGAAAGTCCCACAGGACCACACTGCAATAAAGACCCCTAAACTCTATGGAGGCTTAGCAGCCATCATATTTCCCCCAGTCTAGACTTAGCTTTCTTAAAACCAGGTTCTACTCCCATACTCTAACTACATCTCCTATGGAACAACAAATATGATTCTTTCATGATAAGGTCTCCACCATCCTGACCTTCTTAAAACTTTTAAGGGCTTCCATCACATCTAAAGAAAGTTCAATCCCTTCCTTCTAACTTAAGCCTTATATATCTTATCTTTCATCCTCTATGGCAGTCCTACCATAAAACTAGCTGGTGATGGGATTGTTTCTTAAAACCCAGGAATACAGTATGGCTGAGAAGCACCTAAAGAAATGTTCAACATCCTTAGTCATCAGGGAAATGCAAATCAAAACAACCCTGAGATTCCACCTTACACCAGTTAGAATGGCTAACATCAAAAACTCAAGTGACAGCAGATGCTGGAGAGGTTGTGGAGAAAGAGGAACATTCCTTCATTGCTGGCGATATTGCAAGCTGATACAACCACTCTGGAAATCAGTATGGTGGTTCCTCTGGAAATTGGACATAGTACTACCAGAGGACCCAGCTATACCACTCCTGGGCATATACCCAGAAGATGTTCCACCATGTAATAAGGACACATGCTCCACCATGTTCATAGCATCCATATTTATAATAGCCAGAAACTGGAAACAACCCAGATGTCCCTCAACAGAGGAATGTATACAGAAAATGTGGTACATCTACACAATGGAGTACTACTCAGCTATTAAAAACAATAAATTTATGAAATCCTTGGGGAAATGGATGGACCTGGAGAATATCATCCTGAGTGAGGTAACCCAATCACAAAAGACCACACATGGTATACACTCTCTGATAAGTGGATATTAGCCCAAAATACAATCCACAAACCACAAGAAACTCAAGAAGGAAAACCAAAATGTGGATACTTCGTTTCTTCTTAAAGTGGGGGGGGGGCAAAATACCCATCTAAGGAGTTGCAGAGGCAAAGTATGGCACAGAGACTGAAGGAAGGACAATCCAGAGACTGTTCCACCTGGGAATCCTTCCCATATTCAATCATCAAATCCAGACACTATTGTGGATGCCAACAAGTGCTGGCTGACAGGAGCCTGATATAGCTGTCTCCTGAGAGGCTCTGACAGTACTCCACTAATACAGAAGTAGAAGTTTACAGCCATCCATTGGACTGAGCACAGGTCCCCAGTGAAGGAGCTAGAGAAAGGAATCAAGGAGCTGAAGGGTTTGTAGCCCCTTAGGATGAACAACAATATGAACTAACTAGTACCCTCAGAGCTCCCAGGGACTAAACCACCAACCAAAGAGTACATATGGGGGGACTAATGGCTCCAGCAGCATATGTATAGCAGAGGATGGCCTAATCAGTCATCAATGGGAGGAGAGGCCCTTGGTCCTTGAAGGTTCTATGCCCTAATGTAGGGGAATGCCAGGGTCAGGAAGCAGGAGAGGGTGGGTTGTTAAGCAGGGGGAAGGGGAAGGGAACGGGTTTTTTTATTTTATTTTTCGGAGGGGAAACTGGGAAAGAAGATATCATATGACATGTAAATAAAGAAAATATCTAATAAAAAAAGAATCTGCTGAAGAGATTTCTGGACAGGAGTGAGAACAGGGGCTGTCATCTGGAGAAGGGGCCAACAGAGAGTCCATGTGCCCATCCAGACCAGATCAACTCAGACACAGAGAGGTGGTCCTGGTGACCATGCAAGACATGTGACTTCTCATGGGAGGCCTGGCTAACTTGTGCACCAGGCTCAGCTAGCCCTACCCAGTTGTGGGAGCCACCTTGAAGGGAGAGAAATTGAGGAGTTTGAACCCTAAATTGATTGACTTTCTTATAAAAAAAAAAAAAAGGAGACTATTTTAAGACACAATATTATTTTAGTGAAAATGCTAATTTTTCTTTTCTTTGTCTTTTCTTCTCTTTCCCTCAGTCTCCTGGAACTGGAGTTCCAGAGCACAGGGCACACAGTGGTAGGAAATTTCATATGAGGTGTTCTGAAGACTTCTTCTCTGGGAGTGTCGTGAGTAGACTCACACAGATGCAGACATGGACAAGAATTAGAAAGTCAGCCTAGCTTGTAGGGATGGGTAGACATTTCCTGCTTCCTCTACAGTGAGCCTGTAGGTAGACAACTCTGAAGAAAGTTGCGAGTGTTGTCAAGTGCCCAAACAGTCCTTCACCCACAGGCTTCCCCACAGAAAGGACTAAGGGCCCCCTCCAGCCCTCACCCACCCTTCTGTGGAAGATCCTTCTTTATGTGCCATGGCTACCCAGCATCCTCAGCAGGCTGTAAGCTCTACAAAACAGGACCAGCGTCTTTTCATCTGCTGGTTCTCGGTACCTATCTGACATACAACCATCGCACATTTAATTAGTATTTACCGAATGAAAAAATTAGCATTCTACCACAAGAGAGAGTCAATCTTTTGGCTTGTGATTTTTCTCGGTCTCACTTTTTTTCTTTTCAATTTCAATTCCATAAGGGAGAAACAATCCTTGTTAATAATTAATATTCAATACAGATGAATCGACCAGAGCCCAGAGAAATGAAGCAGTAAACAGCTCATTGTCACTGTGAATTGGGAGGCAGTCACAGGATTTGGGGTTAGGAGGGCTCCATGGAATGAAGCCATGTGGGTGGTGGTGGAGTTTGAGCAAGGAACGTCTTGTCTCAGGTACACTTCAGATGATTCCAAATGTCATCAACATACACGGCATTTTAATGTAATATTTAAAAAGGTAAAATTCATGTGAAACAAAAACAACATTTTTCTTGATAATAGGATTATTATTATTAACTTTACCTCCTTGGTCACTAGTGTGGCCTGGTACAACTTTGACAGATCACATCTTTATTTAAAATTCTGATATTTTACTGAATTTCTGATTTTATTTTACATTATAGTTTTAAAGATATTTTATTATTTATGTGTATGTGGTTTGTATGAGTGTTTATATCTGTGAATGCAGGGACCCTCAGGGAACAGAAGTGGGTACCAGACACCCCGGAGCTGGGGTAACAGGCTATGAGCTGTTTTTGTGGATGCTGGTAATTGAACTCAGATCCTCTGCAAGAGCAAGTCCATGTTCTTATCTGCTGAGCCGTCTCTCCAGCCCCTGGGTTATTGGTTTTAATGCTGCAGTAAACATGATCACTGAGTTTGGAGCATCACTTTAACTTTTGCACAGAAACAAGCATATCACCTCCCTGGCAAGGCCTGGACCTGGGGTGATTGTTGCTCATGTGGATTACATGATCAAGCTGCCTTTCAGAACAAGATGAGAATTTTACCTGGGTCTAACCCTGAGTTTCTTTGACCACTTAGGCTGCCATAAGTAAAATACTCCAGGAGAAGATATATTCTCACAGTTTGAAGGCTGCAAGCACACGCCCAAGGTGCTGATATGACTGGGCTCTGATGACCCCCACCACTACCAGGTGAGGCTTGTAGATGGCTTCAGTCTCCCTGTATCCTCACAGAGGAAGGAGAAAGAAAGCAAATAAGGTCCTGGGTGTCTCTTCTTGTAGGGTAGGTATCATTGGCATCTTGAGAACTCAGCTCATGTTCTCATCCTACCCTAATGAATCTTAGAGGCCCCACCCCATTCACAGTATTCCACAAATAGTGCAGTGGTCAGGATCCAAATACCCAGTCTACAGCACCACTACGAACCCTCTCTCTGATCCTGGTGACCCAGCAGGGCTTCCCTGTGCATCAGAATATCTTACTTAAAGCCTTCCCATGATCTAGCTCTTACAAGGCAGCTGCAAGCAGGCTTTGTTAGCTCTCTTTACAGAAGGCAGAAGCAGGCATTGGAAGTGGTAGGCAGCACAGGTGTTATGTGAGTGAACCTGCAGCTCCTGATTCCTAAGCAATGCCCCTTTCTGCCAATCCTGTAGGCCCCACAGCAATCAGGAAGGATACTACATTTGTACTCTGCTTTAACCCCTACTTGCTCTAAGCAAATCTGCAAGGTAAGCTGGACAGGAATCCTCATCCCAATTTTATCGGTGAGGCTACTGAGTCTAAAAAGCCTCTTGCTAACTCCAGTCACTGGGAATCTCACTGAGAAGAGAGATTTCACTTCCCACTTCTCTAAAACCTCCTGAGCAGGAGACAAAAAAACACCCTATCCCATCTATGTGAAGTGAGAAGAGGGAGCCTGCCTACAGGAAGAGGGCTTTGTAAGCCCATTGATTGGGAGGGCCTTCCTGCCAAGGCTCTCTGGTACAGCTTTTGGCTTCATGCAATCATGGAATGAGCCGGCTTTCAGGCAAGCTGTTCACATCCAGCTCCAGCCTTTCCTAGCTGCCAGGGCCTCTGATGTTCACAGCCGTCCTGTGGGCAATGGCAGGTCCCAGGCTCACAAAATACAGATGGTCCCCAGGGCAGACTGGGGGAGAGCCAAACTCAAGGCCCTCATCTCAGTAGTGCCGATCAAGTGGCAGCTGGAGAAGAGGTTTTCAAACCTTCCAAAAAACATGCTTTGCCCCCAAACAGGAGGAAACAGGGGCCCAACTCCTCATCAAGAGCTGTAAAAATGCCAGCATGTGTCTAATGGACCACGTAACTCGAAATTTGATTATGGCTGCCGAAGCACAATACTGGAAAGAGACACATCCCAGCCAAGGACAGCGAACGAAATAGGAAGAAAATGAAATCCCTGGAGGAGGGACCCAAGAGGTATCTTGTATTGGACACTGTCTTAAGAAACCCAAGGAACTGGTCAAAGGCTTTGTCTGTTTGGTAGAGCAATGAGTCTTCAGAAAGTTCAAGGATGGAGAGATGGCTCAGTGATTAAGACTCCTTCCTGCTCTTGTGGTTCCTAGCATGCACATCCAGCTTCAGGGGCTCTGATGGCCTCTTCTCCTCTTCTGACCTCTACTGGTACCTAAACTAATCACACACACACACACACACACACACACACACACACACACACACACACCTATGTGTGTGCGCACATGTGCATGAAGAGAGAGAGAAAGAGAGACTCCACAGAGAGAGTCAGAGAGAACAATTTAATAGAAAAGATAGCATAAATGTGATCACAATGATAAATTTTGAAAAGCCTAAAGTTCACAACATTAAATATGAATAATAAAGAAAACCAATGTATAGATCATGAAGATTTGCAAGCAGCCCATGAGACAAAACCTTCAGAGACCCATCTTCCTTGGAAAGTTTCTATTTGTGCTGCTAGGGACCATGTTTTGTCTGAGGCCTGTACCCTATGCTCTTCATCACTACCCTTTCCCCTCACTTTCTCTCCTTCTCTTCCTAATCTCTTCCCCTTTTCTGCTACTTCATCTCTTTTTCTTCCTCTTTCACCTTTCCCTTGTACCTCCCTGCCCTACCCCTGTGGATCCCCCAGCTCTTATGTCAGTATTTCCTTTTCTTCCCATTTGTTTCTTTTATCCACTTCCTTCTTTCTCCCCATTTCCAGGAAGTTCTGGACTCTAGACTACCCTCAGCTACCCAGAAAGCTCAGAGGTCTTTCTAGGACAGGAAGACTATACAAGGGGCTCCCTGGCAATGCGTGAGATAACAATTAGTGAAAAATGAAGCCATACATTTGAAGAAGAGTGGGGTTTATGTATGAGAGGGTGTGGAGGGAAGGGAGGGAGAAATGGCATAATTATATTATAACCTCAAATATGTTTTATATTAAAAACAAAATGAACAAGGGAAGTGTGCACATATGCACACTGCCTGTATAGTTTCCATACCAGTATGTTGTGCAGCCATTAAAAATAATGGCCCTGAACACTACAAAATGGCCTGAAAACAGCTTCTTTGCTACATTTAAATGAAAAATTCAGGATGCAAAATTTTATGTGCAGTATAATTACAGTTGGGCTTTAAAACCTGCCAAAGCCTCTGTGCGGGGAAAACTGGAGGAGAGATGCCAACTGTGAGCAGCCCCTTCTCCAGGAGGAGGCATTTGGGGGGAGCTGGTTTCAATTTTTCACTCCATCCTGAGTTTTATTTCATAAACACATATTGCCTTCGTGATGATAAAATAAACCACCAGTGGCCATAGCAGAGACCTGCTACGAGGACCTCAGCCACTGTCATCCCAGGCCACACTCTACAATGGGCTGAGTTTGGTACCCACTAAGCTAGATGCAGCATCTGACAAGAACTCCTCTCCTGTCTGCCTCCTCCCATTGCATAGTAGTTCACATGGCTCTCCGATGGCTTTCGAGGCTTGAGACCTAAATTTCACACTCCCTGGGCCTCCCTCCAAGAGCAGGTCGACTTCTGGGACATTTGCAAGTCTTGTTGTCATTGTGGACCTATGAGAGGGTCTTTGTGACCAACCCTGTTTTATAGGGGAGAAGGGCGAGGCTCAGAAATACTGAGTGGCTTGTTCAGTTAAACACTCAGGAGGCGTTTACTCCAGTCTGATCAGAACTATCCATGACCTCTAATAACCTCCATGGAGTTTAAGATCTTGAAAGCACCAGCTGAGGAGGAGAGCACCACAGAATCGTGAACATTCGTGAGATTCGACTCAAGGTAGAAACTATCAGTGCAGGGAAGGAGACTGTGACCCGGAATATTGAATGAAACAGGCTACCACTACTTTTAAATCCATGTACGTGCTCATGCATACATATGCACTCAGGTGCTAGCAGAAGCCAGAAGAGGGTATTAGATTCCCCCGAAGCTAGTTCCAAACAATTGTGAACCATTTGACTTTGGTGCTAGAAACCAAACACTGGTCTGCTGCAAGGTCAATAAGAGCTTCTAATGGCTGAGCCATCGTCTCTCCAGACTCCAATATTGTCACTATTTTCTGAGAATAACTATTTCTTTGAAGTCTTAAGCCCACATATGTTCCTATTTAACCAAACTGATGTTATGAAGGGTACCATGGATCCTACTTTCAGGATATACTTATGTCTACTGCAGTAGTTTTCATCACTGTGATTATTCACTTTGTCATCACTTGAGAAGAGAGTCTCCTAAGGAATTATCGCGATGAGATCGGCCTGCAAGAGATTGTCTTAATTGTGTTCTTTGATGTAGGAAGATCTAGCCTAAACATGGCTATCACCATTCCATGGGCTTAGGTGCTAGATTGTACAGGAGTGGAGAAAGCTGGCTGGCCCATAAGCCTGCTCTTAACCTGGGCTTTCATATGAGCAGGTTATGGACTGTTACTTGGGATTGTGAGCTAAAATAAGCCCTATTTCCCCTACGTTGCTCTTTATCAGGTATTCTGTCACTGCAGCTGAGATGAAACCAGGGTAGTAGGTATTAAGGGAACATTAATATTCTTATATTCTGAGAAAGAAAATAGGGGTGTAATCTCTCTGCCTAGCCCAATACTGCTCACATCACTCACTGGCTTTTGAAACCACTATTATATACATGTTTTTACACAGGCGCCATCATATTTTTATAGAACTCACCCCCAGTCTCACCTCTAATATTTCATAGATTCTTTTCCATTTTCTGTGCTTTGTCTCATCTACATTCATGAAATGAGTATGCCATGGTTATCTTAATTCCCCCAGCACTGGACAGTTAGCTCTTCCAGTTATTAGAAACTAAACTGCTATAAATATATTTTGCATATTACTTTTCCATATGAATTATTACCTTAGGAAAAATTCCCAAGGGCCATATTACTGGTACAAAATATATGGAAATAGTAACGATTCCAAATATGTGTTGCTGAATTATAATCTGAAAGGATAGGCCCATATATATAGTACCTGGGCCTTAATAGATACTTAATAAATGTTTAATGGCTATGTGAATAAATGCCACAGGCAACATATGTAAATCTTCCTTGAATATGTAAACTGGTTAAGAGAAGAAGTCTTGCGTTTGCTTTATTAAAGGCATGTACTCTGTTCATAGTAGCTGAAACAGGACTTCTGAGAGTCTGTTGTTATTTTAGCCTTTATTTTAGTTTTACAAACAGCAGATTTTTAAGAAGGGAGTTGTCTTAGTCTTGGCTTCATTGCTGTCAATAGACACCATGATCATGGCAAATCTTATAAAGGCAAACATGTAACTGGGGCTGGCTTACAGTTTCAGAGGTTTAGTTCATTATCATCATGGCAGGAAGCATGGCAGCATGCAGACAGACATGGTGCTGGGGGAGCTGAGAGTTCTACATCTCAATCTGTGGACCACAGAAGATTGTGCTCCACACTGGATGTAGCTTGTCCATAGGAGACCTGAAAGCTTACCCTCACAGTGACACCCTTCCTCCTACAAGGCCACACCTATTATAACAAAGCCACACCCCCTGATAATTCCACTCCCTATGGGCCAAGAATTGAAATGCATGCGTCTATGGAAGCAATACCTATTCAAACCACGACAGGAGTATTCTCCAATAAGGTTTGGAGAACTTTTCCTGGTTAGAATGAACAGCATCATTATGGTTTTGGGCAGCCAGAGTCTTGGCTGGATGAAGATGGGTTCTCCAGTGTCCCTCAGCTCTTCCTGGTCTATCTTAGCTTCCAAGGATGATGGGTGCTCTCTTCATCCTTGACATCTTTGGGGTTCTAGATTTGCCTCATAATTCTAAACCGAGAGCAAGTGTTAAGAGACTAGCTCTCCCACAAATAACCCAAAGAAAGACACTTGCAATATAGAAGTATGCCCATCAAAAGGCAGTGTGTAGGTCCCCAAACTAATGTGCAAATTGGGAGAAAGGTGAGATGAAGCTTCAATAGGAACTCATGTTATAGTCCAGAGAAGAACAAGAAACAAATGAGGAAGACAAAAGAGGACATCAACAAATGCACAGTCTCTGTACAGGTGGAAGAGATCACCTTGTTCTTTGATGGAAGTTAGGAGAAAAGCTAACTGCAAATGAAAGCTTGCAACCTGCAGAAGACAATGCTGAACTTGTACCTGTAATAACAGAGAAAGACCTCAATGGAAGAATTTCAGGGCCAGCAAGATGGCTCAGCAGGTAAAAGTGCTTGTTGCCAAGTCTGATGACGTGAGTAAACCCTTGGAACCTTCATAGTGGAAGGTGAGAATTGACTCCTACAAGCTGTCTTTTGACATTCACAATTTCACTATAACAAGACTCCAACACCCCCAAAATAAATAAATCTAAAAACACAAAATTGTAGAAGTTCATGAACATACAACTAAAACCCAGTAAAATTATGTCAACACTTCATACAGTACACAAGAAGACCCAGAGATGTAATTAAGAGGGAGTGTTATAACAAGTTAGCCAAAGACAACCCCTACCAGCAGGACCAATGGTAAAGAAGGTAGGAATGGATACAGTGAAGGCAGACACAGTAGCAAGTATTTATGCTGAGACACTCTTTCAATAGCAACCTCTTCCAGATGACCAGCAGAAAATGACCTGTTGGGATGCAAACTGCTAAATGATCAGACGTAAAAGTAAGAATTATGTTACACTTCACCCATCCAACATCGTACCAGAGCAGGAACTCTCAGAGGGACCTCGACCCACATGGAGAGAAATAAAATATACACAAGGCAAGCTTCTTGCCAAGATGATTTCCCTCCTTGGAAGCAGGAAGAAAAATGTTCCAAGATCTGCCCAGAGGACATGAAATGATTTGTCAACCAAGTCCCAGAGACTCCAAGATCAGAAAGCCATGATCACTTGGTACTCAAGAGAAAGAAATGAATATTTAATGTTTTTATTTGTCTTCGGGTTATCTGGTAGTAATTTCAGCAATGCTGAGCTCTGCTTCATGAGTTTGCAGGCCTGGTTATCACACAGTAATGGATTGACCCTCCCTTGTCAATGAGTCTCTTAAGCTCTGAGTACCTTAATGCGCTTCCCTGCTAATTCTGTACATTCTAGAGGTGTGGAGGGGAATGTGAAGGTCTCTCAAAACAGGGCTAGGGTATTTGTTTTCAGAGGGACTGTACCATCTTGCATGCTGCACTTGGAACTTGGTGGTGAATATTTGTTTTATCAGGGTAATGGGAGCACATAGTTGAAAAGTCAAATCTTTTTGCAAGACTCATCATGACATGCAAATGGCTCCCTGCCCCACACTCTGTTTAGTCTTCCCTTGCCTGGAGCGGGTTCACTGTTTTCTTCTGGCATGTAAGCAGACATCTTTCTAAACAGTATGCATATGTGGCATTCTTTGGATTAATGAATATTAAGTAAGATCTCTGACTTCCCATTATGATAGATGAGGTTTTAGCTCCTTTTCTTCTGTCTGGCTGCATTATTTTTGAGTAAATTAATACTCAGCTGATCCACAATATTCCTCATAAGGATATTATTTCTGACTTCATAGTTCTATTTTCATTTTATTCTTCCTTGCCTTCTGTATTTTGGAAATTGACTGGCTTGTGGCCTTCCTTTTTCATGTTCTCTCTCTCTCTCTCTCTCTCTCTCTCTCTCTCTCTCTCTCTCTCTTTCTCTCTCTCTCTCAGCTATTGCTCCTTGTTATCAATTGCTGTCCACTCTCCCAATGCACAAAAACTTTCCAATACAAGTTTCCCCAGTCATATCAAGAAATGTATCTATTTTTATTTTCATCCTTGAATATCTCCACCTGGATTGCTCTCAGTCTTGGGCAGAGACTTCTTTCTGAATTGGCAGCAGTCAATGCAAAAAGTCAAAACTGGTCAAGGTGCTAAAAATAAGAGGCTGTTGGATATCCAGCCCTAAATGGGACATTTTTGTTCTATATCCCTATCCCTGGCCAAGGCTAAGGAGACACCACAGAAGAGACCGCAGAAGGAATGTAAAACCCAGAGGATGGGGAGGGGTTCTGTGAAATGCTGCCGTCTGGATCAACAAAGTGGCTGTTGCACTCCTGAACTCACAGCACCTGTGGCTGTCTGCTCAAGATTTGTGTAAGAACAAGCCAGCCAAAACTGTAGCCTGAGTGGGACAAGTGCTCATGAAGCTCCTTCAGAACTGAGGTGCCACTGCAAGTTGGGAGAGCGAAACTCATTCTTCTCAGGAGGTGTGGTCACCAGTGTGTTGCTCTTGCTCCAATGGATGACCCCACACTCACACACATATAATTGGACATAATGAATTATTAAAATGAAAATAAGAGGACACTAAGTTGAAAGAGGGATATGTTGGGGAGATCTGATGGGAGTTGTAGAGGGATTTGAGTAAAAATGACCATGTATTATTGTTTACATACATGAAATTCTCAAAGAATAAACTAAAAATCAAATAAAAATAGCAAGTTCTTATTTTTTAAACAGGAAGTAGGAAGTGGAATAATGTATACCAGAGGCAGGAGAGGGAGGCAGAGGAAGTGAGGGTAGAGGGGCTGTATTTAAGTGAATATTAAATGGCAGTTCTGATGCTCTCTTGCATCATGAGATGATTACAGTTAACAATATTTTATAGAATAGGTCAAAATGGCTAGAAGAAAATATTTAAATGTCCTCAGCACATCGAGATAATAATTGCATGAAGCAATGAATATGTAACCCCCTGATTTGATTATTACACAGTATACTTATATCACACTATACCCAACAAATGCGAATAGTTACTATGTGACATGTATAAATAAAACTGTACTAGAGAGATGGCTCAGCACTTAAAAGCCCATACTGCCTTTACTAAGGATCTGAGTTGGTTTCTAGAACCTACCTTGGGTGGCTCTAGGGGATCCTGCCTGTCCTCTTCTGGGCTCTATACTCACAGGCACATGCCTTATACAAATAAATAAATAAATAAATAAATAAATAAATAATCTTTAAAAATAAAGGCATTTTTTATGTATATCTGTTCATTTTCCCCTGGAGAAAGATCTAAGTTCATGAGATCTTTTCTTGGAGTGATGTGTGCCCCGACCCATGGGGTGTTCAACAGGGACCTAGGGCAGGGGAGAGAGACTGAGGTGGGACAAGAGACACAAAGAATGAGAGCAAGACAGGTATCTGATCAAGCTCTGAAAACTTTACTTCAGGGATGGCAATATAAGCATAAACAAGAGGAGGCTTCAAGGAGAGGGGAAGAGCCGTGGGGGTTTCCGAAGGTCAGGCGGCAATCTTCAGTCTCTGGAACCAGCAACTGCTGTGTCCTCCACACCCACACATTCTTACTCTTAGACTACAGAAGTTCTCTCAGGGCTGTATGTGTAAGCTAGTAAATTTCCACAAGGATATGGTTAAAGCCATGACTCTCAGCAGATATGCTCTGGAATTTCATGACAGTGAAGCCCATAGGTGATAGATGGGAGCCCATTCCTCACCACGTCTCCACTAGGTCCTGCCAATCAAGAAGCATAGTTCCTTTGAAAGGAAGACTTTCTTGGATTATTTCATTGATTATTCCATGTCCTGGATTTATTCTCTTATCTTTATAACTATTTGATGAATTTTGAAATGTAGAAGTTGATTCTCTAACTCTGGTCTTTACTAAAACCCATTTATTGATATGTTTTACCCTTGATATCACATATTTAATATCTAGTTAAGATATTAATATCACATTAATATCTTAATATTATAAGTAGTGCATATGGGAGCTGTACTTTCCTACTTACTCCTCTTTCATAGCTTTCTCATCCAGTTTCATTGGGGTTGTATAAAATATTTTTATTAATTCTGATTAATTGTATGAAATGGTGGATATCATAGTGTCCTTTATGGTAAAGTTGTATCATATGTTTTGATCATATCCACTTTCCTGGATCTTCTTTTCCCCCTCTTTCTTCCCACTAGTGTCCATTCTAATGATGGTTGGTTATATATGTATTGCTCTATTTTCTCTGTGTAATTTACATTTTTGGCACTATCTTCTATTAGAGATTCCTTCAGATCTTAGGTAATCCTGCCTGTGTTCATGATTGTGAAGATCATTGATGGGCTTTACACTGTAGCAAGTTCCATGTAACTAATTTAAGTAGTCCTCCCACAAGACATCTCCAAGCTAAATCCCAGAAGATAGTTGACCATTTCCGATCCTGGGTATAGAATCAATTGCATCTGTCCAAACCATGTCCAGGCATTTATTTTTAAGAACAGATTTCTCTACTTCCAATGCTATGGAAAGAGAAGATATCTAGAAAAAGAAATGAGGAGAAGAAATCTGCCCCTTTATACATTCAGTTGTCTCTCACCTGCTCAGTTTCAATAGAGCCCCAGCTTCTCAGCCTCCAGAGTTCTAGAGTTGTTGCCTATAATGTTTGTCCTTCCTCTTTACACAATAGGCTTGCTTTGATTTATTGGGATTTTATGAGAAAATAGGCTTCCTAGAAGTGCTCCAAGCCATAGAGTTGTTGCCTGTCATCTTTGGCCTTCATTGTCTGTTTATGTCTCTTTACACGATAGGCTTGCTATGATTTATTGAGATTTTATGAGAAAATGGAACTCCTAGAAGTGCTCAAAGCTGTCTGAACTGTATTTATTTTTGATAGGTGAGCCTTATACAGCTGCCACTTTTGTAGGTTACAAATTGGTTGGGCATATACCATTTCATCTGGCTTGACCTCATGCGATTCTTTTTCAATGTCACTTTATAGATCTCTTTTTATGATATGAGAGGAATCATGATGTATTTATTCCTAAGCGAAGCCCCACAGGAGAGTACATGAGCCTAGGCATCTCTGATTCCATAACATCTGCCCACAGCTTCACTACCACATCTATTGCTCCTTCTCCCAGAAAGTGAATTTCAGTGTACCCTCAAGAAGATAATCATCAAAACTTAGATATAATTGAATGAACAATGTATTGACATTTGAAGATTCAGTTTGACCTCTAGAATTTCCTGTCTGCAACTATTAAGGGATTCCTCCAATATAATGCTTTTATTTGAAAACAAACAACAACAACAACAACAAAACAAACAAAAAACTGTCTTTATAAGCAGTCCTTTTAAAATTGTTGGCTGGGTAGCTTAGAATCTTCATCTCTGAATGAGAATAATAACAGCTTAAGTCTTGGGAGATGACTGTGAAATACTAATAGTAAAGCTCTCAGCACAGTACCTGCCATGAAATATCCAAGGCTTAACATTTTTAATTCTTACAGTATTAACCATAGGACTGCACATTGATAGGTAAATCGTTATAAGAATTAAACATCCACCTCTTTCTTATTATCATGGCTCTGTAGATAAAAAGATTTGAATGAGACAACATATATAAAATCTCTGGATAAACATTATCTACACACTGTCAGGTTTTGAAGACCATGAATCAATATCTTCCAGGACTGGCTAACCCAAAGGAAGCCACATAATGTTAAAGGCAACTGCTTAATGTACCTGCCAATCAGGTAGATGTATTGTCCATGGCTTTGACTCCTCTTGGCCACAACTTCCCAGGTCCCTGGGACTCAGAATTGACAGAAGTGTCAAAAATCAGGCAAACCAAATACATTCTAGAACTAAAGCTACTGAATTGTTTTTAATTAAAAAGGAAAAGAGTAATCCTTTCCCCTAATGTTTGCAGGAAAATTAATAACTAAGAGGAAACACCATTAAGCACTGTCTTCTTAACATGATATTTACACTTGTTTTGGAGATACGCTACAAGTAGTAAAGACTGGCCAAAGCATCATTGCTCAGCAAGGTTTTAGTTTGACAGCTATGGAATCTGTTGTGGTCATGGGCAACTTCTGATGTGTAAGTGTATAAAGAACCCATAGCATGATGGAAGGGCTAAAAAGGATTCCAGCATTTGTCTTCCCATTGCTTTGCGGTGCCGTGTATGAATAAAGTCTTCCACAAGCATGCCATTGATCTGTCAGGTTAATAGAGTAGGTTATGATAGGAAATCTTTGAAAGGGCTGTATAGTGGTGTTAACATTAGTGACTTGTCAGAAGAACATGCCTCATAGGGGGAAAAAAAAGTATCCAAAAGCACAAATAATCCACGGTTTGAAATTACGGGACGTTAGTTAGAATCAAAATGGAAAAAAAGTTCATGAATAACAAATGCTTTGCACAACTCAGCCTTCTAGGGAAGGCAAATGGGGATCATTACCTCTTATAAGGAAACCAAGAAATCTGCGACGTATGGAAGGAAGCAAAGCTAGAAGGACCCCTAGGGATTATTAGTCAGAGACCCTGTGCATGTGTAGCTGTACTTCACACACACACACACACACACACACACACACACACACACACAAGAAATGGAATAACACAGGCTTAGGTAGCTTTAGTTATTTCCTAGATACTCTGCTGTTGATACGGACTGGAACCTGTATTGAAGTGTTGACTTCTAGTTCCAAAACTTGACTGGTCAAAGAAAGGCCTAAGAAGTAGAGATGAATATGTGCCAGCCTTCCCTGTTGCGTGGATACTTTCAGCAGGACTAGAACCTCTACCTCTTGCCTTTTGCTTCAGTGCCCTCTCCTCTGTAACTGCCTCTTTCACAAGCCATATGTGGATTATGAGTGCATAGATAATTTTTCTGTGTTCACTCATGACACCAAGTCTGTCCTAACCTCAAGATTTATACACAGTCAGTGGAGAGAAGAGAAAGAAAGCATGCTATAACTGACATGTAGTTTGGGGCACAATTTTGGACAATTTATAGACTGGTAACCAGAAATTCCTTGTATGTTCTTGACTTGCTAAGATGGGTCTAAGATCCCTCATTGTACTGCTTCTCTTTCATATTTTTTTGTGTTTTTTTTTGCTTGTTTGTTTGTTTTCACTAATTTATTTATTCACTTTACATCCTGGTTGCATCCCCCCTCTGTCCTCTCCTCCCAGGTCTACTCTTACAAAGCCCCGCCCTCATTACTCCTTCCCCTTCTCCTCAGAGAAGAGGAGGCACCTTTGAATACCACCCTGCCCTGAGATATCAAGTTACAGCAGGCCAAAGCACATCCTCTCCCACTGAGGCCCAACCAGGCAGTATAGTTGTGGGAAGGAGATCCAGTGGCAGGCAACAGAGTCAGAGACAGTTCCACTCCAATTGTGAGGGGACCCACATAAAGACCAAACTGCAAACTGCTTCAAATGTATATGGTGCGTAGGTCTAGGCCCTGAATACTCCTTGGTTGGTGATTCAGTCTTTGTGATTTCCCCAAGGGCCCAGGCTAATTGACTCTATAGATCTTCATGTGGTGTCCTGGACCCCTCTAGTTTGCCTGTTTCTATCCTCTACTCTTCCACATGACTCCCCAAGTTCTACCTGATGTTTGG
Organism: Montemys delectorum; assembly: GCA_019843815.1. Classification (NCBI taxonomy): domain Eukaryota; kingdom Metazoa; phylum Chordata; class Mammalia; order Rodentia; family Muridae; genus Montemys; species Montemys delectorum. The sequence goes on from JADRCD010235236.1 coordinate 83,297, forward strand.
CTATGTGTCTCTGTGTCTGTTTTCATCTGCTGCTGGATAAAGCCTCTCAAGAGAGACATTTATGCTAGGTTCCTGTCTGCAAGCATAGCAGAGTATCATTAATCGTGTCAGGGGTTGCCTCTCTCACATGGGGCAGGTCTGAAGTTGGGCAGTCACTGGTTGTCAATTCCCTCAGTCTCTGCTCCATCTTTATCCATGCACACCCTACTGCTTCTCAAATGTCTACTGAGTCTTTGAGCATTTGTAGAGCTCCTTTCTGACAATTATATTGGGACAATCCATGAGAACTTCCATCATTTGACTTTGCATAAAGGAAATACAAATTTGCCTACATGAATACATTCTGTGGAGCCCCAACTTACATTAAGGCAGTCTGCTCTTTAAGTCACATGTTCTTGGCTTCTTTCCTTATTGCTGTGATAAATTATCATATCCCGACTAAAGTCACTCCATGGTTTATAGTTCAGAAAGATGCAGCCACAGTAGTGGGGAAACATGGCAGCAGGCTGAGAAGGCACAATGGCATCTACAGAAGTCTGGCTGGTCACACTGCACATGCTCTCAGAAAGAGTGAACAGGAAGTGTAACTAGGCTATAAGTCTCACAATCTGTCCCCAGGGATTCACTTTCTCCTGCCAGTGGCTCTGCAACTTTTCTCCAATGGTGCCACCAGCTGGGACCAAATGTTTTAACCCAAAAGTCTATAAAGGACATTTCACATTCAGACTAGAGCTTTACTCTAATAGTACCCCATTTCACAGGATTGATGAGAGCAAAATGATTTGAACCATCTGAAAAGGTCTCCCAAGAGCATCTTGATAGCTGAGTGATAAATGCAGTGTTGAGGTTTGGGGAATTTTTTTATTTAAGAGCATATTTTCATGCTGTGAATGACTTGTCGGGTACAGAGACCTGTGTGGGTGTCAAGCACTATCAGTATGTATGCATGAAAGTGAGAGGAAAAAAAATCAACCCAGGGTGGTGAACTTTTTATAAAGGTGTGCTGGCACCATAATTCAGTAGTCGAACACTTTCTCAGAATCCAAAGGCACCAAGTTTGATTTCTCCACACTGGAAAAACAAAATAAAACAAAATTCTCCAGAATTTATAGAGGAAATTAATAAAGGCTCAAAATGGTGGTATGTTATTGTTTGTTATTGTCATTGCTACTGGTGGATATATATATATATATATATATATATATATATATATATATATATATATA
>JADRCD010235237.1:0-13139 GCA_019843815.1 Montemys delectorum
TTGAGTCAGCAGCAGGATCCTTGACAGAGTGACAAACACTCATTTTACATGTTGTTCACTCTGTCCTTAAGAAATGTTTGTACCTGCCTTGGAGAATCATATTGCCTGAGGGGTTTGCTTTGTTCTGGGTCTTCTGAGATCTATATTTCCTCAGAATGGGAAGGAGTTTGCTGCTAGGGAGTTGCTTCTGATCTTGCCCTAGGCAGAGCCTTGCCTCAAATGAGGTTTAAAGATAAGAAAGGTCAGGCCAAGAGGCTGTTTGGTGGTAAGAGACAAATACCCAGATAGGATCAGAGGTATGCTAGAGCTGGAGGTGATCATGGAGAGACTGAAATAATGGCACTTACCCTTGACTCAGAGACTGTGAGGTGAGTCTTCAAGGTTGCTCTTGCTGTGTTCAACACCACCTAAGAGCAGCTCAGGGGGGAGGGTGTTTACTCGGCTTCCAAGTTATGGTCCATCATTAAGGGATGCCAAGTGCAAGGCAAGTACCTGGAGACAGGAATTGAGGCAGAGACCAGAGAAAAACTCTGCTTGATGGCTTGCTTGCCCTGGCTTGCTCAGCAGCCACCCTTCTTATACAGCCCCTGCCTATTGCCCAGGGATGGCACTCACTGCAGTGAGCTAGACCATCCAATGTACATTAGCAATTAAGAAAATGCCTCATGGACTTGACCGATGGCCAACCTGATCTAGGCAGTTCCTCAACTGAGGTTCCCTCTTTCTAGGTGATCCTAGAAAGTTTGCGTCACATTGACAGTTGAAGTTAATTATGACAGTGAGTACAGTTCTCCTTGCATTGTATTTGAGGAAAGTAAAGGCTGGAGAGAGCAGGCCCTTTTTCTGACATCACAGGCTCAAAGCCAGAAGTCTCCCCTGCAACCCTGTTGTCTCTCTCGGTCGTGCAATGAGTTAGACACCAAGAGTGAAGAGTTCAGGGCGCCACATTACCTGACATTTGACTTTCCCTGTTGGTTCATTTTTCCTCTCTCACGTGCAACAAGTTCGAAAGGAATTTCTAATACTTGTGTAAGGTTGACACATTAAGGCTAAAAGTAAGTTAGTCATACAAGGGAAGTCACCCAGAGAGAACAAATGTTCAGAGTCCCAAGTTGAGAACAGGCTTGGCACATCTGAAAGGTAGAGACAAGCTTGGGACAGAGAGGTAGAAAGGAACAGTTGAAGTTTGAAAAGATGGGCAGAGACGACACATTTTCCCCCCTTAAATATGATTTTCACAGAATCCTCATTCTCTGGGTCAGTACTGTGCGTTGAGCTCAGGTAGGTTGTTCTTGTAGACTCTGCATGTTCATAAGTGGGTGGCTACCAGTGGTGTCATGTGTATGTCTGGGCAATTGGTGCCATCAGTAGCCAAGCTCATTCTGACCAACAGCCTCTACATTGGGGCTAATTAAACCTGCCTTCTATGATCAAGGAGCACAGTAAGTCAGTAGGAGTGAGGCTGATGTAATGGTTTGGGTCAGAGCTGGTCAGTCACAGGGTAGCTCAAGTTCGTGATGGAAGATGACCCTACCCACATTCTACAAGAAGTACCTTTCATTTGTTCTTTGGAAGTGTGTGCATGCAGGCATGTACGCATTCACTGAAAATTATAGCTCACTGGTTGGTCTGTATGGGCTGCTCAGGAAGCCCCAGGGATCCTCCTGTCTGGCCTTCAGCAATGCTAGGATTACAGGAGCATGCTGCCACATGCAGCCCTTTCAGGTTGTCAGACAAGCACGGGCTTTCCTTTACTAGACTGAGTCATCTCTCCAGCTCCACATTTGGAATTTTAAATTGAGCTTGAGTTTACGACATGGACACTTCAGTGTCAGGATAAGGTAAGTGCTAAAACCCTACTTTGCAACACGGAGGCTTAAGATGATGGAGTAGGGTTTCCCAGTTGAAACATTGTGAAACTTGGTGTCTCTCCTTGGTACTCCCAGAATTCTTTCTTTCTTTATTCATGTTACAACCCAATATCAGTCCCCCTCTCCTCCCAGTACCCCCTCACGCAAGTCATCTCCCCCAGTCTACCATCTGCTTCTCTTTTGAGAAGAGGATGCTCCCCTCTGGTTGTCACCCCCCTATACACACACTACCCTTCCTCTCTGCACATCAAGTTGCTTCAGGATCAGGCATTTCCTTTCCCACGGAGACTAGTCAAGGCTGTCCATTTAGGGGCACAGAATCAATAGGCAGCCAGGCAGGCAACAGATGCAGGGACAGTCTCTCCTCCAGTTGTTGGGGCATGAAGATCAAAATGCTCTTCTGCTACAGAATGTACAGGAGACCTAGGTCCAGCCCATGCTTGCCTTTTGGTTCGTGATTCAGTCTCTGGGAGTCCTCAAGGGTCTAGGTTAGTTGACTTTGTTGGCCTTCCTATGGAGTCACTGTCCTCTTCGAGTCTGTCAGTCCTCCCAACTCTTCTATAATCCTCCCTGATCTCCATCCAATGTTTGTCTGGGGGTCTCTGCATCTCTTTCCGTTGGCTGCTGGGTAGAGCCTCTCAGAGGACAGTTGTGCTAGGTTCCTGTCTGCAAGCATACCAGAGCATCACTAATAGTGTCAAGGACTGCTTCTTGCCCATGGGCTGGGTCTTAATTTGGAGCAGTCACTGGTTGGCCATTCCCTCAGTCTCTGCTCTATCTTTGCCCCTGTGCATCTTGTTGGCAGGATAAATTCTTGGGTCAAAGGTTTGTGGGTGGGTTGGTGTCCTTATTCCTCCCCTGGGAATCTTGCCTGGCTACAGGAAATGGCCGTTTCAGGATCCATATTCCCAGTGCTAGGAGTCTCAGCTAGAGTCACCCCCATAGACCCTATGAGGTCTCCCCCATCCCAGCTCTCCGGAACATCCTAGATACTGTGTTCTCCAACAACCACCGATTTTCCCTCTCCTCTGCTCTCCCTACATATGTTCTGTCAGCCCCCACCCTACTCCCCTCCCTACCCCTCCTTATCCCTAGTCTCTCCTTCCATTGACCTCCCATATCTATTTTTTCTCCTTTTGAGAAATATTCAACCACCCTCCCTTGGGTCCTCCTTGTTTTTTGGCTTCTTTGGGTCTGTTGATTACAGTGTGGCTATTCTGTATTTTACGGCTAAAATCCACTTACAAGTTTGTACATACCATGAATGTTCTTTTGGGTCTGGGTTACCTCTCTCAGGGTGATATTTTCTAGTTCCATCCATTTGCCTAAAAAATTCATAGTGTCCTTGTTTTTAATGGCTGTGTAGTATTCCATTGTGTAAATAACTGGATATCTGCATGTAGAAGAATACAAATAGGTCTGTATTTATCGTCCTGCACAAAACTCAAGTCCAAATGGATCAAAGAACTTAATGTAAAACCAGATACACTAATTCTAATAGAACAGAAAGTGGGGGGTAACCTTGAACTCCTCTGTACAGGAGACAACTTCCTAAACAGAACACCAGTGCCTCAGGCACTAAGGTCAGGGATCAATAAATGGGACCTCATTAAACTGAAAAGCTTCTGAAATGTTTAGGACACCATCTGTTGGACAAAATGACATCCTAAAGATTGGGAAAATATCTTTACTAACTCTACACCTGACAGAGGCTAATATCCAAAATTTATAAAGAATTTAAGAAGTTAGATACCAACAACCCAAATAGCCCAATTAAAAATGGGGTACAGAGCTCAACAGAGGAACCTCAGATGGCCGAGAAGCACTTAAAGAAATGCTCAATGTCTTTAGTCATCAGAGAAATGCAAATCAAAATGAATCTGAGATTCTACCTTACGTATATCAGATTGGCTTACATTAAAAATCTCAAGAGATAGCACATGCTGGTGAGGATGTGAAGTAGAAACTTGTAAAACCACTCTGAAAATCAATTTGATGGTTTCTCAGAAAACTGGGAATAATTCTACCTCAGAATCCAGCTGTACCACTCCTGGGTATATATCTGCAAGGTGCTCCACCATCCCACAAGGACACTTGCCCCACTGTGTACATAGCCGCTTTATTCATAATAGCCAGAAATTGGAAACAACTTAGATGTCTTCAACTGAAGAATGAATAAAGGATATGTGGTTCACTTACCCCAAGGATTTTTGAATGTTTTTTTCTTTCAAACTGTTCCCTTATTTTATTCCTATTCTACATTTTAAAAAGTGCTGTTAAACAGCTTGTGGGCATAAGACATTGTATTGGATACTATGACCAGTAAAATATGCATGGGAGGTTGAATCAGCAGATCTCTGTCTCTCATCTTGTCTCATGTATACTTAAGATGCTAGATTTATCCTCACGTGCATTTTCCCAGACATTAAATGTAAACCTGAAATGTAAACTTTAAACTTGAAGTTGCAATGACACAGATCTACCACACGATGGTGCCCAAAGCCTATAGAAAGTGAGGGAGTTGTCTTATTCCCATAGGTGGGTGGAACTACGTTAATGAGTTTGGAAAAGGACAAACCACACAAAATGATGAGTGTTGTGTGTGGATATGCACACAGAGGCAGAAACACGTTTACAGACTTTGTAAGCGTTTGTATATGCACTAGGAAATCTATAGGGAAGTCTTTTGTGTGTTTTTGGGGGAAGTGGAAGGAGAGCTAGTTTGGGAGAATAAAGATGGCTGTTTAAATGATGTTATCACCTCTCTTATGGAGAAATATTGCAGGGAGATTGAAAATGTCTAAGTTTGTGTGCTCGATGCAGACAGGGCTAGTAGAATGCAGTTACATGGGACTCCAATAGCTTCTTACCTCCCTCCCTCCCTCCCTCCCTGTTTCTTCTGTTTTAAAAGGATCCTGACAAGAATCTCATTATATAGCCCAGGACAGCCTCTAATTTACAATCCTCCTGCCTCCAATCCCTAGTGCGGTCTTTAAAGGTATGTTCTATACCATGTACTGTTGGTTTTCTTCTCATTTATTATTACTGTATTTTATGTGTATGAGTGTTTTACCTATACCTTTGCACCTTGTGTGTGCCTAGTGCCCGTGGAGGCCAGAAGAGGGCGCCAGCTCTCCTGGAACTGGAGTTACAGATGGTTATGAGCTACTATGTGGGTGCTGGGAATGGAACCTGGTCCTCTGGAAGGCCAGTGTTCTTGACTGCCGAGTCATCTCCGGTCCTGATTAGATTTTTGATTCATTATTGCCAAGGTGAAAACATAACAAAGAATTGAAGAAGTTATCAGTTTCATTTTAGTGTGAGGCAAGTGGCTAAACTAGTTATAATGTACTTAACCCCTTCCCCCCAGATTCCTAAAAAGGCTTTATTCTTATAATAATGATCATGCAGTCTTGTTATTGGGCAGGGTCTAGGAGTTTTCATGACATGATGGACTTTCGAGGGAAAAGGCCCCACAGTTGGACTTTTGAGAATACACATGAGCATTTCTAAGTCTCTTACCTTTTTTTTCTATATCCTAATGAGAGAACTAGGAACTGTCTCTCACTGATATGAACTCAGAAGGTGACACACACCACTAGGAATTTGTACATTTTCTGAGTCTTTGTCTCACTTGTATTGGTGACTGCTTGATTTTGAAGTATTTTACAAAATCCGGACTGTATTCAAGCAAGAATTCTATTGGTGGCTCACATCTGTCTGCCCTGGCATATTTAATTGAGAGTCCTCTTGAAGAGATTACTGGGACTGAGGCTCTTATTAATGAGAGTCCTTTGGAAATAGGATGCAGGCTGAAGTTGTCACTCCAATTCCCCCAAATGCTTCACCTTTGAGAGAACCTTCGCCAGCTTGGATGATGTCCCAAATTTAGAACTACCACGAGGTAGATTTGAAATCATCATAAAACAGCTCCACTTTTGTACAGGTGGTTAAAATGGTAAACAAAGGTGCTAATTTTGTAACTACAGGATCCTACAGAATGAATTCACACAGGATTGTAAATAAAAAGGTTAAAAAGTATTAAAAGGACTGGTTGGCCTTATTTTCAGTTAAGGAGCTCTATGTGTAGGGTGCTTTGGGCTATAAACATTCATGTATATTTTATTTTCTAAAAGATAAGGACTGTCCAGCATCAAGTGTCAACTTTTAAATTTTGAAAAATAAATAGCAACACTTTTCTGTGTGAACATCAAGTTTCAGGTCATCCAAGCAAACATTTGGTGGTGAGTGTTTGGAATCTTCAAAGGTATTTTTAAAGCCCCGGTGCCTTCTTGAAAAAGAAATGTTATCACTTTTAAAATGATCTAGGAAGAAAGGCTTTGGGTAGCTGGTTCAATGGCGATGTAAAATTAATGAGCACACTCTGCCATGGGACACATGCCTTGTCACCCTGACTGACTTGACTCTTTTCACACTGATGTTCTACCTTCATACCATAACAGCATCGAGGGAGGGAGGCTGCTTCAGTTAGAAATCCCTGTGGCAGGTTACACCTAGTTGTGCCATTGGTATTTGACTTTGTTTTTTCTGGGCGCTGGTTCTTGGGCCAACTGTGAAATGCATTAGTTCTCGGCAGATGAAGCATCTGGAGGAGCTGTGAGGGCTAGGCATTGCATTTGTTATGGGCTGAGTATAACAGCATTCATGATATGTTGACTCATTTTATTTCCAGATGTCACTCTTGTATGGGCCTGTTTGTTAGTTCATAGACCATTGTCCTATCTGTGCTGGAGGTTCACCTATTCCTTCTTGAGCATGCTTTAGAAGTATATGTCAGGAGAGGATGTTACGATTTTATTCTGTGTTTTGCATCATCCAGGAAAACCAGTTACTTTTACAAATTAAAATAACTTTATCAAACTATCAAAATATCACTTTGGTAGCTAAAGAGAGAGTATGGATTTATGTATAAACAAACGAAAAACACAAAACACCAGAAAAATAGGGTTTTCTCTTTCCCTTATAAAAGGATTCTACAATCATTTTCCAGGGTTTCAGATTAGAGCCTTGAACCTTGAGGACTTCTATTCACACCCCTCTCCTCTAGGATTCCCACCAGAGCATGCCTGCTTCTCAAAGGGTGATTAGAAAATGTTCTAAGACAGTGGCTAGTATTCTATAGGATCAAAGCCTTAAGTAAAATTCAAGCTTTGCTGGGCTAAAGGTCTGAACTAGGCTTCCTTTTGAACCTGCATTATTTAAGGCACTGGAGAGATGGCTCAGAGGACATGGTTCATCTCTCCAGCTGCTCTTCCAGAGTACCCAGGTTTAATTCCCAGCACTAACATGGTGACTCAATGCCATCTGTCACTCCAGTTCCAAGAGATCTAACACCCTCTTGTGGTTTCCTCGGGCACAAGGCACACACATGGTGTATAGATACACATGCAGACAAAAAAAAAAAAAAAAAAACCCACCTCCATAAGAATATAAAATAAAATTTAAAATAAATCATTAGGGAAGTCTACACATAGTAGACCAAATAAGTACTACAAGGTCTACTACAGTAGACACACATAAGATGGGAAAGTTAACAGTGTCCCATGTAATGTGGTTCTAGGGAAGTTTTGTGTGGGTACAATGAGAAAAGAGTAGGAAACGCATAAAACCCAATATTTTATACTCATTCTGAAAATACAATCTTCCTTTTACTATTTCTTCTTGAATTTAATGTAGTGGGGCTGGAGAGATGGCTCGGCATGTAAGAATGCTCAGTCTCCAAGCAGAAGGCTCCAATACCAAATTCCCAGCATCCGGGTAAAAAGCTGGGCATGGGTGCACTTGCCTATGAGCCCAGCACTGGGTAGATACAGACAAATCCTGAGATTTTGCTGTCCAGCCAGCTAACACATTTCTACTTCAGCAAGAGACCTCAAGGCAACAAGGTCGAAAGTAATAGAGAGCACCCAGTGTCCTGCTTTGACCTTCCCATACCCTGCATACAAACACACACACACACACACACACACACACACACACACACACTCACACACTCACACACATACACACCCCTCGACCTTATACCAAGTAACCAGTGGGTGGTTGATAATATGGGTGGGGTTTGTCATTGCTCAGTAATCCTGGATGGCTGCTTCTTGCCTGAGGTCCCCACGTCCTAGTTTTGTCACCCTGTATTACTGCCATCTTTTTGCTCAGCTTTGTACCTCAGATTTCCTAGGATCTTCCCTTTTGTGCCTGTCCTGCTAAAGGACCACTGCCCTCGCAAGTCTTTTACTTATGCACGACAAGGTACCACTTTCCAATCCTGAGTTTTTAAGCAGAAAGCCTTTACTGTGTAAATCTTGCAACCTGAGAAGTTCCAGAAATCAGGCAGTTTCATAATTCATACTGATGGGAAAATTGGCCTGAACTGATCTGAGGTTAATTGTCATGTTTACTTATTCTGTCTTGTATGAATATGCATATTTTGCTACAGAAATGTTAGTGTGTCTGATTAGGGTTACTGCTCCAGATCTTGCAGGATATGTCGTGCCAGTCACTTGTGGTATAAATGGAGGGTCACCTTCCAGAAATACAAAAAGATTGGTATCTGGAATGCATCACAAAGTAAATGTTTTATAAAAACAAATTGAACACATACCAATGTTTTTGATTCCTTGATCTTTATTTTATGTGTATGTTTGAATACCTTCATGTATGTATGACCACCATGTGTCTGTTTGGTGCCTTTGGAATCCAGAAGAGGGCGTCTTGGAATTGGAGTGACAGGAGGTTGTGAGCCACCACATGGAAGCTGAGCATGGAAGCCAGGCCTTCTGCAGCAGGAGCACATGCTGCAACCGCCTTGAGCTGTCTCTCCATTTCCCTAATTTTAACTATTATCTTATTGCTAGGCCTCTTGGTGTGCAGTCATAATGGAAGGATATACTTCCATGTAGTATTTTACAAGATGACACTTGTGTCATTATCTAGGGGAGAAAAGGGCAGGGAAGAAAGGGAGGAGAAAGAAATACAAGGTTATTGAGTAGTTGAGAAAACTGTGGTATTCAGTGTCATGGTCTCATGATACATTCAGCCGTAGGGTCTTCACAAAATAAATGGAATTTAAGAGGCAAAAATAATTGCAAAGGGTGATAATGCCTGAATATGTGCATTCATAAACATACTGGGTCTATGTCTACTCATACATGCCTGTATGCTGTCTCCACAAAAAGAGTCTACTTGCTGGTGTGTAAGGAGTGAACCCTTGCATCTAGAGTTAGAGAGAGGAACCCCAGTGGGAGTGGCTTTTTGAATGCTGCTCCAGAATGCTATCATGCAGGTGACTGCCACACCTTGAGCTCATTTTTACACAGGTGTTTTAGATTGCACACACCGTTGAAAGCATCCTGGAGGCAGTCACCTTGCTAGCACCGAGCCAGCCCTTCACAGATTCTCAAGTCAAACTATGGCTTTACTGCAAGCATCCTGATGTGCAACACCCTCACAGACTCAGTGAGAACCTAAAACCTGGTGAAAAACAAAACAAAACAAAAAAACTGGCACAGAACCTTAAGTGTGTCCTTTGTGAATGCAGCCCCTTAGGAATGGCTTTGGGACTATTTTGGTGCTCTATGATGAGTGTTTTTCATCCTGTTTTGCTTCCCATTTTGCACGCACATATCAAAGCCATGTATTTTGCTACCAAGTTAATGCCCCTTTCTGGGTTACCTCGTGCCTTGTAAAGAGAACATCAACTGGCACTTGTATCTTATTTGTAGTAACACAAGAGGAAGAGTAGTCTAAGAAGGTAAATATTTAAATTTGGGGTTGGCCAGAAGTGAGATATATGTGTATAATGAGCCTATGTGCTTTTTTCTTTCACTATAAGTGAAGTTTTGACATTGCAAATATATTGTCTTTTACATGGTCATGCTTTTTAATCACACAGAATATATTTACATTTTAGCTATTTAAGAACTTATAGTCAAACTGATAGCAGCTTGTTCTGGTGCTAGCACAGCTATTTCCCTTGTCACCTTAATTCACAGAGGACACTTAAGAGTTAAAGGACATTTAACTTGCTTCTTAATAGACACTATCAAATATATGGAAAATTTTCATCATAATTGTCAGGCTCTAGTGACTTTATTTGTGAATGAAGAAGTCCTGGGAACCTATAGCTATTTTGATTTTTGCAGCCTTAGTGCCTAGGGCTTATGCTAGAGACTAGTGATTTCTTCTCTGTTCCCTGCTTATTGTTGAAAAGCCAGGGCTATTTTTAACATTCACACAATTTTGAGAGACGATTCTTCATTCCACAAGGTTTGTTGCTAAATCTGTGGAGCCTTTCATAATTACATCCTTTTTGTGGTTTGCTTGAATTTGATCACAGTGGCTGATTTCATGCATTGATAATGAAGGCTTAGGTTGCCTGTTTCTCGGCACAAATCCACCTCCGACGCGTACGTTGACAGTGCTGCTGGTTTCAGCACGCGTAGAGATCCAGATTGAAACTGCTCTGCTTTCTTAACAAATGACTCAGAGCGCGTTCGTCCTTCCCTAAGATGCTGCCAGCGTGTAAAGGATTTTCAATGAGAGTGAAATAAGCCAGCCACGGGAAGGTTCTGAGCGGCACTGATGTAGTGTGGGGCTGTCACGGATAATCAGGCTGGAGCCAAGTCCCGGTAGCACCGTACATCACGCTGGCCGCATCCTGGAAGTTTTGTTTATCCAACTTGGTTGCTCGTGAGGCTGCTGAAATCCCTGCCAGGATGTGGAGTGGACTTCCCAGCAGAGGTGAGCATCTTCATTCTAAAACTTGGGTGCTGGGGTCTGGGATGCCAGGAACAGATCCTTTTAACCGCTGTTTGAATCCTGTGGAGTCATCACTGATGATTATTATATCGGGCTGGCACTCAGAAGGGGAAAATTGAAGAGCAAATAGAGCAGCCTTTAATTTTATTGGGAAGTAACTCTCTTAAATGGGTGTGATAAGCATTCTTTTTTTCCCCCCTGTACTAGCTGTGTGCCGGGGACATCTTACCAGCAGGTGACTTCCTCTGCATTTTAAACATTCAGAACAAGTCAGTGATATGCGATTTGCTATCATTACCGAAAGTAGGCAATTAGCAGTGTTATTATGTGTTTCAGGTATATATATATATCTATAAAAGGCTGTAAACCAAATACGTTCTGCAGAGTCTTTGACATGAAAAATATGTAGGAGGAAACAAATCATGTTTACAAGGTGGCTGAGAAAGTGAGAGCAATGGCTTGCATACTAGAGACGACACCTTGTTAAGCTTGACATTATTAATAATTAAAAGTTATGACCTGTCATGCAGTGGACAGCCTGCAGTAATTGGTTTCTAGTGACGGTATGCTGACCAAGAGGGGAAAATGAACAGTCTTTCTTTATGGAGCATGCATGGACTAGATATGATATTTTAATGTAGCATATTTTATCATTTAAAATTTAACTTTCCCTGGTGCTCACCTGGGAAAGTTAAATGACCAGACAATCATGCTCAGAAATTTCTGATATAGCATTTCAAGTCTGGGGCACTGGAAAGCCAACAAGATAAGGGCAGGATCAAAGTCAGCCTCCTGCTAGAGACCCTATTGCTTAGGTTCTGCTCTACTGTAAGTTTCTGTGATCAGAGCTATATATATATGAAAGGGAACATGCATGTTGCTTTGTATTCAGCTAGAATTGTGCTTATTATGCATTGGGTGTGTTAGGAGCACAGAGAAATCTGCTCCTATTGATTGGAGTTTTAACATGGCACATGGGATTTGAGCATATATGTGAGTGTGCTTTTCTTGCTAAATGCACTTGAGGCTGCTGTTTATAGTTTGCAGCTTTAAAGTTATAGATGAGTATATGCTTCTTCGAAGACTCGGGAAGCCTGTTCATTGCCAGCATATGTAAAGCTTGGCTAAGCAGTCACATCAGGAGCAAACCATTTGTGCTCACCAATCTGTCTTGGCAAGTCCCAGGGCCACTATCTCGCTAGAAGCCACTGTGTGCTTTCAAAGGCATGAAATGAGTTTTATACCAAGCACATGGTTTCTCATTTAGCAGCTCTTTTTTATGGCACTGGTCAACTGATGGTCCACTACCAGGATTTTGGTGTTCTGCCAAAGCTGATTGCGTGTGCTAAGGTGTCTGTAAAATTAAGAAAAGGAAGAAGAAGAAGACAGGTGGGGGGAGCCCAGTGAGACACTCAAGAAGACAAGCTTACTTTTGCTTTGGAGCCATTGCCATTTCTCCAAAGTTCTTTATGCTGTTTTATGCAAGAGCCACAGGTCAGAAGTTGCTGACGTGGTCCAGCCCTGGACTTTCTCTGAGATGAGGCATCAAGAGAGCTGTGTCCTGCAGTGTACAGTATCTGTCCCCTGCATTGCAATGCATATGTAGAAACCACTCTACTGGGCCTGCCCGTGTTTTGCAATTCATCATGACCCCTCCCCTGCTTCTCTGCTAATGCACGCTAAAGCCCTGTTACAGGCAGTGGGAAGGAAGCATTTGCACATCTCATATTTTATGTAAACAACCAATACTTGCTTGCGTGCATATGTACTCAAGAGCAGGGTGAGTTCAGGCATCAAATTGAAACTGTCCGAAGAGACATTAAAATTTTTGAAAAAAAAAAAATAGCTTCCGTCATGAAAAAAACCATGATCTTGAAATTTCAAAAACAATTTCTGTTTGCTTTCATGGATGTCAGTCGATGAAATGAATGCGCTGGCCTTAGGCTTTTTTTTTTTTTTTTCTATCAGAAGGTAATACTTGTTGAGAGTTTTTGAATCAGAGGTGACCCACACTACCAAGATATTTAAGGGAACAATGTGCTCTTGTTATTGTTCTTAGTAATAAACATAATGATTTCTTAGAGGTTTTATTCTCTACAAGGTGTAGCAGGTATGCAGGTGGAATGAAATGTATATACTGAAATGTTGATAATAATGCTTTTTCCACTTGTGTGGTCTGAAAGCCCTTTTGAAACCTTTAATTTCATATTTTTTTCCTTCTTTTAATTCTTGGATCTTTGCCTAGCTTAAGTGATTACATGCAATTAAAGATTCAAAATAAGCCATCTCTCTAGATGACTCGGCAGTTAAGACTATGTACTGACTTTGCTGAGGACCTGAATTCAGTTCTCAGCACCCATGTTAAGTAGCTCACAAGTGCTGGCAACTCCAGTTCCTGGCAATCTACCATATCTGACACCTATGGACACCTGTGCATGCAGTGTTCACACACACACACACACACACACACACACACACACACGAGAGAGA
>JADRCD010235238.1:0-19542 GCA_019843815.1 Montemys delectorum
TTTCTTTCTTTCTTTCTTTCTTTCTTTCTTCCTTTCTTCCTTTTCCTTTTTGTTAATAGATTTTATTTTTTAGAGAAGTTTTAGGGCTACAGTAGATCTGACAGTACAGAGAGTTTCCTTGTGCCTCCACTCCGACACATGCAGCTTCTCCCAACGTCAGCATCCTGCTTCGGAGTGCCTCCCTGCTAACAATCAGCCGATCCCCTTGATACAGCCTTCCCACTGCCGTCCAAAGCCCTCGTAGAGTTCACTCTTGCAGCAGCGATTTCAGTAGAATGACTTATGTCCCTGGTTGAAGTAACATATGAAATATTTTCACCCCCTTAACAAAAGCCTCATGTTGGGCTGGAGAGAGCATGGACAACTCTTGCTAGAGGACTTGGTTTTAGTTTCAATCCTTTGTCATGTGGCTCACTACCTCCTGTAACTCTAGCTCCAGGAGATCCGCTGCTCTCTGGCCTTCACAGGCGCCTGCATTTGTGCACAATACAGACACATATACATACAACATAATTTTTTAATAAATAAATCCTTGTTCTACCTATCTGTTACTAATGAATACATGACATCTCCCAACATGCCCCTGGAAACCGTTGATCTTTTTACTGTATTCATAACTTTGCCCTTTCCAGAACGTCCCCTAGAGTTATACAGTATTTGGCCTTTGCAGATTGGCATCTTTCCCTCGGTTCAATGCTCCTTTTCATGGCTTTATATAGAGATATTTCTTTCCTTCAGTTTTTGAAACCTGAATATTTATTTGACAACTGATTGTTAAACCCCTCAAGACCAGCTGGATGCCACACCAGCCGCTCTCACAGATTTAGGTCTTGCTCCTTCACGGAATCCAAGCCTGAATCTTCAATGCAAAGCTTTTGGGCACCTCATGAGTTCACTCTGGTTACACTTTCTCTTGCACTCAGTCACATTAGCCACAGGTTGACTTCTGAAGGTCACAGAGCCATGACCATGGCATATACTTTCCAAATGACAACATTCTCTGTGGTCTTGACTGGCCTGGAACCCACCGGGATCCACCTGCCTCTGCCTCCCGAGTACTGGGATTAAAGCTGTGCACCCACATGCTTCTTGCTCATTTCTGTTTAACACTCAACATTCTACTGTCCCAATGTTCTATGAACTATCCATTAACCTACTGAAGGATGAGTTTGACAGTTATAAACTAAGCTGCTATGAACACTTGTGTTTGGGTTTTGTATTCACAGGTTTTGAAGTCATGTGATGAAACACCAAGGACCTCAATTATTATACTGTATGGAAAGTGATAGTGTTGTAAGACACTACCAAAGTGATAACATTTCATTTTCTCTCTAGCAATGAGCAAGAATGGTGGCTGTTCTAGACTCTCACCAACATTTGGTACTGTTAGTCCTTTGGCTTTTAGCCATTTGATTAAACATGTAGTGACATCTCACTGTTGTTCTTTGGCCATGCTGGGAATCAAACCCAGGTCCTCACACGTGCTAAGCAACTACAAAAGAACACTGCAAAACAACATTGGCACTTGCTGCCAAAACCAGGCAGTTAAGTTCCATCCCTGGGGCCCACATAATATAAGGAAAAAGCAACCTCCTGCAAGTTGTCCTCTGATGCACATGCTTGTGCCCTGGCACACAGCTCGCCCCTCACCACAGAAATGAAATAAATATGTATATATTTACATAAACATAAAAAGTCAAGTGCTCTGTCACCAAGCTCCACTATCAGCCACCACGCTCATTTTTCACCTTCTTGCTTAAGTATCTCTGGCTTCTTTCTGGTTTTTGTTCTTGTTTTTTGTTTTTGTTTTTGTTTTTAGTTCTTCAATTTCTAGATGAGCAGTTCACAACAGGAGACCTTTAGACGGACAGCAGCAGCACCACATGGGAATTTGGTTAGAAATTCATGGGTTTGGGCCCCACCAAGACTTTCTGAACAAGAAACTTTGGAGATGTGGCGCAGTGGTGTGTGTATATTAACTGCCTTCCTATTGATGCAAACTGAGGTTCGGAGAGGCTGTTGTGGGCCAGCTTCGTTGCTATGGTAGCCTCCAACCACCTGTAGCTCCTGAGCTCTTGGAACTTGGCTAGGATGTATACAGATTGTGCTGTGAATGTTAGGTACACCCCAGGATTCCAAAGAAAAAGACTTAGTTGAGAAAGGTGAACTATCTCATTAGTAATTTTTATATTGATAAAACTGAAACTATGGTATTTTTGCTATATGGAATGGAATAAAGCAATGCTAAAGGTAATTTTACCTGTTTCTAGTTTTTTAAAACATGAAGTGGGATCTAGAGAGGCGGTTCAGTGATTGAGATCAGTGACTGCTCATCCAGAGGACCTTGCAAGTTAAGTTCCCAGCACCCACATGGCAGCTCACCACTGACGGTCATTCCAGTTCCAGGAGAAGGAACGCCCTCTTCTGGCCCTCTTGGGTACCAAGCTTCCATACAGTACATGGACATACATACAGGCAAAACAGCCAAACATAAAATAAAATAATTTTTAAAAAAGTAAATAAAAATAAGACGTGGAAGAGTTGGAGAGATGGCTCCATTGGTAAAGCTGCCTATGCATAAGAACCCGAGTTCGGGTCCTTAGCACCACCCAAGAGCCAAGCATGCCAGGCAGTGGTGGCACACGCCTTTAATCCCAGCACTTGGGAGGTAGAGGCAGGCAGATTTCTGAGTTCGAGGTCAGCCTGGTCTACAGAGTGAGTTCCAGGACAGCCAGGGCTACACAGAGAAACTCTGTCTCAGAAAAAAAAGAAAAAGCACTGGCTGTTCTTTTGCTCTTGCAGAGGATCCAGGTTCAAATCCCAGCACCCACATGGAGGCTCACAATTGTCATTAACTATATAGTTTTTTCCAGGGGATATGAGCTCTCAAACAGACAGACATATCTCCAGGCAAAACACCAGTGGACATAAAATAAAAATAAATAAATCTTAAAAAAAAAAAAAAAGACTCTCTCTCAAAACCTAAGTGAGATTAAAGAAGTCAGAGTTTCCAGAATTTTTTTCTGCTGTTGTTTTTCTTTTACGCTAGGACTAGAACTTGGGTCACCATGAATAAAAGGATAGGTAAGTACTCTACCACTGAGTCGCACCCTTAGCCCTGGAAACCTTGCACTAGGTACTGATTCGCTCTGTAGACCTGGCTGCCTGGAGTACCTGCTTCTGCCTCCCAAAGGCCAGAATTAAAGGTCAAATGTTTGGCCCCTTCAGGTTTTCAAATTCATCATCATCAGTAGTGGTAATAGTAACAGTGTATGAGTGTGTGTGTGTGTGTGTGTGTGTGTGTGAGTGTGTGTGTGTGAGTGTGTGTGTGTGAGTGTGTGTGTGTGAGTGTGTGTGTGTGTGAGTGTGTGAGTGTGCGTGTGAGTGTGTGTGAGTGTGTGAGTGTGTGTGAGTATGTGTGTGAGTGTATGTGTGTGAGTATGTGTGTGAGTGTATGAGTGTGTGAGTGTGTGAGTGTGTGTGTGAATGTGTGTGTGTGAGTGTGTGAGTGTGAGTGTGTGTGTGTGTGTGTGTGTGTGTGCGTGTTTGTAAAAGTGTGGAGATCAGAGGGCAACTTTCAGGGTCAAGTCTTGCCTGACATTTATTTCTATAAAGCCCATGAACTAAGAATGGTTTTTAACGTGTAATAATTGAAAGTAAAAATTGTAAATATAATAAAGCAGGTGTCTGGTCATGGAGGTGTAAGCCTTTAATACCAACAGAGGTAGAACAGATCTCTGTGAGGCCCAGGCCAGCCTGGTCTACACAGGAATGAGGCATCTGTCTCGAAAAGAGGGAGCCAAGGAGAAGAGGAGGAGGAAGAGGAGGAAGGGAATATAGTCTTTGATCCTTCTCATGTAAGTATTTTTATATGTATTATACACACCCAGCACAATGTAACAGAAAGCGCATCTCAACTCAATCTGCCTCCACATGACAGATAGAATAATTTAATACTACTGTATAAGTCATATTTTAATAAGACATAATTTAACATGAGAACAGTCAACTTCTATAGCAGGATTTTCTTGGACCTGCCAACAGTATAAATAATGATGAAGAGTCTTTTAATATAGTTTAAGCTTAGGCATTTCGCTACGGCATTCTCCTGTCCAGCTTACCTAACTTAACCCAACTATCTTGCCGCATGGTTAGATCCATACTTTTTTACTTCACTATTGTCCATGTCTGTTCCTTCTGTGTCCACTCTCTAAATCTCTCTGAATCTCCCGCTTCTTCTCCTCCCCACCCCACCCCCAGTCATTCTACCTGCCAGGAGGCTCCGCCCTCCATTTCCTGCTCCAGTTATTGGCCTTCAGCTGTTTATTACAAGGAATCAGTAGCGAGACAATCTCACATACAATTTTAGATTGCCTCTAGGCATAGAGGGCTGTCTGAACTTCAAGTACCTGAGGCCATGTGGAGGGACAAGTCTTTACAAATATAAGGCCAGCGACGGACCATAGAAATGACAATACCAATATCCTGCTAGCATTTAGAATTAACAATTGAAAATACAGAGACACACCTTCACACAGTGTAAAAAAGGCTACCCCAACAAATATGGTAACAGTCATATTTTAACAAGGCATATCTTATTACGGTAATAGCCATGTTTTAATATGGCATGGTTTAATACGGTAATAGTCGACCTCTCCATAAGATGGTGCTCCAAGACTAACTGTAACGTATTTCCATTGCATTTTATTTGTATACGGGGTGCAGATAGTTGTGCGTGTGCCAGAGTAGACGTGTAGAATTCAAGGGAGTCAGTTCTTTCCTTCCACCATGTGGGTTCTGTGATCCAACTTAAACGGCTTGGGAACAAGGACTCTCACCTACTCAGCTGATTCTGGCCCCCTGTAAGACATTTTTTTTTTTCCCAAGACAGGGTTTCTGTGCGTAGCCCTGGGATCTGTAGACCAGGCTACCCTCAAACTCAAGAGATGTATTTGCCTCTGCCTCCCGGGTGCTGGGATTAAAGGCCTATATCATCTCTCCCCAACCCCCTATTACAACCCCAAGTCTCATTTAATTCTTACAGCGGGCTTTGGAGTGGTTTGTTGATGACGCTCCTAGAGATAAAGTCACTTGCCTAAAGTTCCTGCACCTAAATGACAATCGAAACGTTTACTCCAGGCTTGCCTGACTATAGCACATTCCACAAACCTGTACTGTCTCCATTACTCCCCCTACCCACACCCCGGAATTTTCCCAGCCTGGGTTTTTACTTCACCGTTATAAGCTGGTATGTTTACATGGAGCTCCTGCTGGCTTACATAAGTACAGGCTCGGCGTTATTAGTCATTTTCATGTTGCTGTGATAAAATAGCTGACAGAAGCCATGGAGCGGAAAGAAGCGTTATTTTGGCTCTGTGTGGGAGAGCCTGTCCTGGCCGTCCTGTCAGGAGAGGCATGGAGGAGCGGCAGGGAGTACAGGAGCAGGCTATTCCTATCGTGGTGAAACAGGAAGCCAAGAGACCAACTTTAATAAACCAGGAGCAGGCTATAGTCAAAGGCCTGGCCTTATTTACCTACTTCTGCTAGCTAGGCCTCACCTCCTAAAGGTTACACAACCTCCTATTGTGGAATATAAAGCTGGAGGAGGTGCCTGGTGGGCCCACGCCAAGGCGTGCCCCTCAGCAACTACACCACGCAACAGATCTGGTATAAGGGGGTTTATTGGGGGAAGGGAGAGGAGTGAGGACCTGGGAAGGGGTAGGAGCAGACCAGTGGATACGTAGTCAGGCAGACAGGCTGGAGCAGAAACATGAGGGCAGAGAAAGGGGTTTGTACAGAGGATAGGGAGGGAGGGAGGGAGGGAGAGAGAGAGAGGCGGGAGGAGGCGGGGGCGGGGGAGAGGGAGAAGGAGAGGGAAAGAGAGAGAGAAAGAGAGAGAGACAGAGACAGAGACAGAGACAAAGACAGAGACAAAGACAGAGAGCGCTAGAGTGGCAGGCACTCCTGCACCTAGCACACACAGCTGGCAGCAGGTGACTGTGGCTTAAGTCATCGCTAGATCCCTGGGAAGAGCCTAGTGGAATCCCGAGTAAGCTAACACCTTCCATAAATAGTGCTGCCAGCTAGTGGGAGTCGGGGGAGACCTTCCAAACATGAGCCACTATGGGATATTTCAGATTAAAAGCATAACAGGCAAGGGGAGATGTGGTAGTGTATGCCTTTAATCCTACCACTTGGGATGTAGAGGTAGGCAGACCTCTGCAAGTTCAAGGCCAGCCTGGTCTACATAGTGAGACCCTGTTTGTTCTTGTTGTTTGTTTGAATTTAAACCCCAACAGACAGGAAGCATCAAAGAATAATTGATTCTTCTCTTACACAAAACCTGACTGCACCCCCAGTCAAGCTTTTAAAGATCAGATTCATTCGTTGTTTTATTATATTCTTTTTTTTTTTTTTTTTGGTTTTGGTTTTGGTTTTGGTTTTTCGAGACAGGGTTTCTCTGTATAGCCCTGGCTGTCCTCGAACTCACTCTGTAGACCAGGCTGGCCTTGAACTCAGAAATCCACCTGCCTCTGCCTCCCAAGTGCTGAGATTAAAGGTGTGTGTCACCACCGCCTGGCTGTTTTATTATATTCTTATTGCTGGCTGGCCCAGGTGTTATAACTGCCCCCTTTGCTGGAGCTGGCACTGGAATAAGGAAATAAAGCCAGGCTCAGCATCCACTGTAGGGTTGAGCGACATCATTTCCTTAATAAAAGAGCCTGAGATCTCTCTGTGCCCAGTTACCCACACTTGGCCTCTCTCTATTTCCTGTCATTTGAAAATGTGTGAAACTCAGTGATGTCTGCCCTCCCCCCCCCCCTTTTTTTGAGAAATTAAATTTAAATGAATCAAAAACACATGGATTGGCTTTTCCTCAGAAGGACACTCACATTTTAAAATGGAAAGGAAAATACACAGGCCCAAGACCAGATGGATTTTTAAATATGGAAGCAGGGTTGGAATATTTGGGAAAAGTCGAAGCAGTTAGGCGTGCCCAGCCCAGACTCTCCCTCACAGCTGCAGAGAGACAGGCCACCTCTGGGATGAGTGAGCCTTGCTCTGTGGATGACTGTGGTATCAGAAGGTATGGATTCGTGATACACCAATGCCTTGTAGGAGTTATCGTGGTCTCTGGGACTGGGCAAGCCACCTGGTCCTTAATTTTAGTCATCTGTTAAAAAGGAGGCCAGGGGCTGGAGAGACAGCTCAGCAGTTAAAAGCACAGAGTGCTCTTCCCGGGGACTCAGCTCCAAGCACCCACATCTGGCGGCTTACCAATTCCTCTAACTCCAGCTCTGGGGGTTCATCGTCTCTGGCATCCACAGGCACCCATGTTCATGTGCAAATGTCCATATGCACACATCACACATAACCATATAAGTAAAAATAAATACTGGGACTGAGGGTTGTGCTCTCCCAGAGGACCTGCATTCAGCTCCCAGCACCCACGTGGACATGCACCTCTCTAACTCCAGTTCTAAGGGATCCGAAGCCCTCTTCTGACCAATCCAGGCACCAGGCATGCATGTGGTGTGCAGACACATATGCAGGCAAAGCACCCATACACATAAAATAAATTCATAAAATGAAAATAAATCTTTTTTTTAAAAAAAAAAAGATGGAATGAAGTTAGGGCATCTAGTTGTAATTAGGCTTTTTTTAAACACACAGCTAAGGGTGAGAATAAAAGCTGAAATCCAGATGTTAATCCATATTCTATGGGGGAGGGGAGAGAGAAGGAGGGAGGGAGGGAGAGAAAGAGAAAGAGAGAGAGAGAGAGAGAGGGGGGGGGGAGGGAGAGGGAGGGAGAACCAGCAAACAGGGACCCACCAAAGGGTCCTCAGCTAACAAATGACAATGACAATCTTGGCTTTTTTCTTTGGTCTGCAACCAATCAATCACACAGGAATTCAGTACATCCTTGGGGTGGTCTTCCTACTGCACCACACTGCCTTCTTTTCACAGAAAGGATGGTATCTGAAAGCTCCCAGTCCCTGATGTTCTCTCAGAGTTCTGACCTCTACTTCTGACTCTGTTTTCTATTAACAGCTTATGTACATCCTGACCCAGGATGCCCTGGGGCTCTCATGGATTCTGTCCTTCTTTGTATTGTCTCCTGCTAAACCTCCTCCTCCTCACAGCCCCATTTCTGTGTCCTCTGCCTATCCCTGCTTCGATTCATGCTGTGGCAATTAAGAACTGTAGTTCTAGGGGCCAGCAAGAGGGCTCAGCAGGTCAAAGGCATTTGCTGCCAAACCTGAGTTTGATCCTTGGAACCCACAGAATAGAAGGAGAGAACCAAACCCACAAAATTGTCCTCTTGCCTTCACATGTATGCTATGGCATGCACACACGCATGTGTGCACATACACACATACATACACACACCACACAGAGAGAGAAGAGAAAAATAAAGGAAGGCATGCATGCAAGAGGGAGAGAGGGAGGGCAGACTGTAGAGATGGCTCAGCTCAAGAGCATGTATACCTGTTGCAGAGCACCTGAGTTCAGTTCACAGGAACCATATCGAATGGCACACAACCCCCTGGAACTCCAGCTTCTGAGAGATCCATCACCCCTGGCCTCTGCCTCCATGGGCACCAGCAGTCACATGAACATACCCCACATATACATATACCTATTTTAAAAAAATAATTTATTTTTATTTTATGTACGTTGATGTTTTGCCTGCATGTTTGTCTGTATGAGGGTATCGTATCCCCTGGAACTGGGGTCACAGACTGTTGTGAGCTGCCATGTGGGTGTTGGGACTTGAACCCAGGGCCTTTAGAAGAGTAGTCAATGCTCTTAACCTCTGGGCCATCTCTCCAGCCCCACATACACATAATTTTATTAAAAAGTAAATAAATAGTCATTTAGAAAGGAACGAAGGAAGGAAGATTCTTTTTGAGGTCCCTCTAAAGTAGAAAGGTTTTTTGTTTTTTTGTTTTTTGTTTTTTGTTTTTGAAAAAGAACTATTACATTTTTATTCAGTGTTTTTGAGACAGGGCCTCATGTAGACAAGGCTAGCCTTGTCAATTTGCAAAGTACGTAGACCTCGCACGCTGAGAAATCAGCAATGGGAGAATGGGAGATGCTGACCGCAGCGAGGGCCAGATCCAATACCAGGTGCTTTAAAGATCCCTCCACTTAAGCCCCATCAAAATCCTATGAAAATGTTATTGTCAGCTCTTAATTTCACATATGTAAAATAGAGGTCACTAATCTGAATAATTTACTCTAGATCCCTCCAGATGGTGGATGGTGGAGCTGGACTTCAAATACTGGCCGTTCTGGCCCCTGAGTCCTCAACTTTACCGCTGCCCGATACCACCTCTTACTACCTCGTAAAATGAGGGGGATAGTTAAAAATAATCCCTTAGCATTTTAGTGGCAGTTTCCTGATTTCTGAAGCACGGTTCATGTTCGTGCCTTATTTGATCTTCACAACGACCCTAAGGGTAGGTATTATTAACCCAATTTATGAGGCAAGAACAGAGACGCATTAAGAGGGTCACGTGTCTCAAAGCATGCAGCTAGCAAAAGCAATCAGCGCGCCATCACCCAGGGCTGCCCGTTCCCAATGTGTCCAGTGCGTCCCATCCATCCCTCTTGTTTGGCTCCTGCATAGTCCACTGTTCTTTTCTCTGCATCTTTCTTTAAAGAGGCACTGGTGTTTCCTCAGCAGGCCGTTTTCCTCCTCACCATGAACCCGGCTCTGCATAGTGAATGCTCGCAAGCAGCAACAGGGGGCGCTGTGGACTAACTCATCAGTCTGGCGCTTCAGGAGCCCCAGTTGATGCACACAAACTAGTTCTGATAAATCTTTTTTGTTTTATTTATGTTTTGAGGTGTATAAGTACTACTTGCATATGGTGTACATTCTTAAAGGTATAAATGAGCATACAATGTACCTCGTTCTCTCAGCATTTGAACTCAAGAAGTATATACTTATGTAATCGAATGTATGTTTTTTTCCATCCAGATGGTAGCATACAAACACCCACACATTATCTTTTCTTTCCCATACAAATTACATTATATGATAGCCACTATTCTTACTCCAGATATTTCAAGATTGTTTATCTTTTATGCTTTTGTTTTTGTTAGTGAGGCAGAGTTTCATGTAGCCCAGGCTATCCTCAAACTCACTGTGTAGTTGAAGATGACTTTGAAATCCTAGGTGGGGGTGGGGGTGGTGGATGCCTTTGATTCCAGCACTCCCGGAGGCAGAGCAGATCTCTGAGCAGGGGACCAGCCTCCGCTACACATCGAGTTCCAGGACAGCCAGGGTTACACAGAAAAACCCTGCCCCATCCCCGGCAAAAAAAGAAAGAAAGAAAGAAAGAAAAGAAAAAGAAATTCTAATCCTCTTGCTTCCACCTTTTGCTCAGCTTCTGTGGTGCTGGGAACCAAACGCACAAGATAGGCAATCATTGCTCCAACTGAGCTACACCTCCCAGCCCAAGGTAACTTATCACGCAGATCAGCCTATCTCAGAATTTCCAGTACCTAATCAAATGGATGAGCCAGAAGCCATTTGATGAACTCCTCTTGTATGGTTATATCTGAAGTTTAATAAAGGCAGTGGCACCTTGGTGGCTTTATGCATGTGTGCTTCTGAAGGCTGGCTTTTCAGAATTTGGAGTTGTCTGTAATTTGTAATGTCAGTCAATATTGCTAAATTCCATTCCCAAGCAGTACTTACAATTGCATCCATGTCTACATGTAATTTTTCTCACACCCTCGCCAACCCAGAGACTTACCACGATGGAGTCTGATCTTCGCTTGTTCCCTAGGTGGGAAGATGGCTTCTTGCTGAGGTTTTCATTGACTCTGATAATGAGTGCTCTCTGACCTCTAAAATGCATATATACATAATGATTAGCAGGTACCTTTCCATGCCAGGTTCTGCTGTGGTTTCTCCCCAGTTAGCCCAACTTTCTTTTAAAAGTTAAGTACATTTATCTCATTTATCTATCATCTATCTTTCAATCTACCTATCTGTATCATCTAGTCTTTCTCCTCCCCCCACTCCCACCTTGCTCACCTATTCTATCATTCAATCTGTCATTCTATTCATTCATCTATCTATCTATCTATCTATCTATCTATCTATCTATCTATCTACCTACCTACCTACCTATCATCTCTTCTATCTGGGTTGAGGGGAGACATACACCTTGACCTGTGTGTGGGACCTAGGGACTGAACTCAGGGGATCAAGCTTGGCTGCAAACACCTTTGGGCCCTTTCCCATCTTGCTGGCCCCTTCCTAGCCCAACTTTCATTTTACTTCTTGCCTAACGTGTATCCTCCTGCTATACTGTATCTAAGAAGCCATTTCCATTGTGTGACCATCTTTACCAGACCAAGCAGATCTTGCTTGGCCTTGCCTTAGAGCGTTAAATTGGAGGAAAATGGGATGCTTTTTTGTTTGATCTCTTCCTTGTTTCCCAGGATTAATTCCTGTAACCCCACTAAGCAGGGCTTTGAGGAGTGTGGGATGTTAGAGTTGGCTCTGAGTTTCTGTTTCTGGGACCCACAGCCCAAGTGTCTCCACACCTCAGCCTGTGTGGGATATTTGGAAGGTAGACATGTTGCAGATACTGTGACCTTATCTATGGTCAAGAGACTGTTTAGCCAGGCCATGGTGGCTCACAGGTTTAATCCTGGCACTCAGGAGGCAGACACAGGTAGCTTCTGTGAGTTCGAGGCCAGCCTGGACTGCAGAGTGAGTTCCAGGACAGCCAGAGTTACACAGGGAGACCCTATCTCACTGTCTTTAAATAAATAAATAAATAAATAAATAAATAAATAAAATAAAAACAACAACAACAACCCCCCCAAAAAAAAACAAAAAAAAGGAGAGAGAGAGTGAGAGAGAGAGTAGACCATACAGATTCACTATGTAGACCATGTTATCTTGACTTGATGGAGCTCTCCCTGCTTCTGCCTTTCTGCCTCATGAGCACTAAGATTAAAAGCAAATGCCACCATGAGCCACTATTCTTTTCTTTTGTGTGGAACTTGCCTGTGTGTGAGCATGCATGTGGAAGCCAGAGGTTGAAAATCTTCCTTGATCAACCCCCTCCTAGGATGTGGAGGCAAAGTCACTTTGAGTCTACAGGTCATTGATCAGTTAGTCTAGCCCCTGTCTCCATCCCTTGAGCGCTCTGGGGTTACAGGCAAGGTATCTGCCAGCATCATTCATTTGTTTTGCTTCCAGGGTACCTGAGTTTAGTTCCCAGCATCCACGTGGCAGCTCATAACATCTGTAATTGCAGTTCAAGAGGATCTGATGGCCTCTTCTGGTCTTTGCGGGTACCAGGCACATATGTGGTGTGTATTCATACATGAAGGAAAAACATTCATACACATAAAATAAATCTTAAAGAAAAATATCTTTCAAATATTTACTTATTTCTATGTGCATGGTGTTTTGCCAGAATTATGTCTGTGTGAGGGTGTCAGATCCCCTGGAACTGGAGTCACAAACAGCTGTGAGCTGCCATGTGGGTGGTGGGAATTGAACCCAGGTCTTCTAAAAGAATAGCCAGTGCTTTAACCTCTGAGCCACCTCTCCAGCCCCTAAAAGTAAAGTTTTAAGTGGGGCTTATTTAAAGAAAAGGTTAGAGTACCAATTGCTTTCTCCATGCAAAAGATCTGACCCATTTCTTAAGTCTCTCATACTTTGTGGCCCAGAACATTTTACCCCACAGGTAAGTTCCAACCCACTGATGCAGATAGGTGCTCCTTAACCTGCCTCCTCCGTTAGCTATGAAGCACCCAAAGGCCCCCTTTTTGCCCCTCTCTCCTCAGACCAAAGAAGGAATCAACATAAGAATGTTTGTCTTTATTTATTTACTTATTTATTTAGATAGGTTCTGTATTTTGGGGGGTTTGGCAACCCAGGCTACCCAAACTCATTGAGTAGCTGAGGGTGACCTTGTACTTTTTTACCCTTTTGCCCCCACCCCGAATGCTGGGGCTACCAGCATGTGTCTGGTCTATACAGTGCTGAGGGTTGAACATAGAGCTTTGTAAAGCCAGGCAAGTGCTCTATCAACTGAGCCACGTTCCTGGTCCCACACAGGACTTTCAAGTGGGTTTACTTTTGCCTTCCAGCTTCTGAGAATCCATCCTTCAAGAGGCCTATCCCCTTTGGTAGTAGCTTAACTCACCAGGCCTCCTACAGGCTACCTACACTGTTCTACTGTTCACGGTGCCCTGTTCTCCTCCCACAGCGTATTCTAATCCCATCGTCTGTGGAGGTTTCCCCGAGGCCCACTAAATGAAGTGCAAATTCTTTAGCTTGGAATTTAAGGGCCTTGTGATACGGCTCCCGTCTACTTTTCTGGTCCTTTTTCCACTACCTCATACTCTAACCACACTGAATTACTCCACAAGTCTGCTGTGCCCCCGTGTGTCCTGTGCTTTGCCTGTGCTGAGTTGCCTCAGCCCAGAGCACACCCATCTGCGCACACATCTCCATCTTGTTTGAAAAAAGAGAGGTAACACGTGTCTTGTTTTGTTTTCTTCTTATTTAGGTTTTATGAGACAGGATCATAATTATGTAGCCCTGGATGGCCTCAAACTAGCTGTGGAGCCAAAGATAACCTTGAACTCCTGATCTTCGTCCTCCCAAGTGCTGAGAGTACAGGTAAAATCACCATGCAGGGCTCAATGCTTTAAAAAGTGTCTGTCTATCTGTCTGTCTGTCTGTCTGTCTCTGTGTCTGTGTGCACACGAGTTCAGATGCCTGCAGAGAACAGAGACATCAAATTACCCCTGGAGCTGTAAGCTGCCTGAAGTGGGTTCTGGGAACAGAACTCTCAGCATCTGGAGAAACAAGCAGTAAATTCACTCAGCTGCTGAGCCATTACTCCAGCCCTTAAGATGTTTCTTTTTAAATGGTTTTATTATATTTTTATATGTATTGATATTTTTGCCTGCATGTTTGTCAGCACTGCATGTGTACAGTGCCTACAGAGGCCAGAAGAGGGCATCAGATCTCTTGGAATTAGAGCTACATATGGTTGTGAGCTAGCTGCCCAGTGGATGCTAGGAACCCCCCCTTGGGTCTATGGAAAAGTGGTCAGGGCTTTTAACTACCTAGCCATCTCTCCAGTCCCTGTTTTGATTTCTAATTATGTGTACATTTGTGCGTCTTTTATGGGGTTTATATGCATGGCAGGCTGGGCAGCCTTCATAGTGTTGAGATTACAGACCCATTCCACTGGACCTGACTTACACAGGAAGTAGGAATCTGAGGTCAGGTGCTCATGTTTGCCTGGTAAGCACGTTGCCAACTGAGCTCCCGCTAGGCTTTACTTTCTGGTTTTTTGTTTGTTTGCTTGAGACAGAATCTCGTGTAGTCTGGCTGGCCTAGAACTCACTATATAGGTCAGACTGGCCTTGAACTGGAAGAGATCTGTCCGCCTGTTTCCCAAGTTCTGGAATTAAAGGCATGTGCCACCATACCTGGCTATTTTTAATATTTTAAATTAGGTGAACGTGTCCATATGTGGGTTTGTAGGTGTGAGGACAGAGATATCAGATCCCCTTGGAGCTGGAAGTACAAGTACATTTTGAGCTGAGCTATCTGAAGTGGAGCTGGGAATCAAACTCTAGTCCTCTGGAAGAACAGTTCCTGACCTTAACAGCTGAACCATCTCTTCAAGTCCACACATTTTCACATTTTAAGACAGCATCTCATTAAGCCTTGGTAACACGTGCCTTTAACCCCACACTCAGGAGGAAGAGGCAGGTGATCTCTGAGTTCGAGGCCAGCCTAGTTTACAGAGAGTGAATTCCAGGAACGTATCAAAAAAAAAAAAAAAAAAAAGACAAACAGCATCTTACTAGATTGCTGAGGCTAGCCTTGAACTTCTGATCTTCCTGTCTCAGTCTCCCAAGTAGTAGCTGGGAGCACAGACCTGTGTGACAGCTGATTTATTTATTTATTTTTTTCCCCTGTGTGGTGATGAGGATGGAACTGAAGGTCTCATCTATACCAGGCAACTACTCTAAGCCACACGCCAACATTTTTCCTGATTGGCATCTGGTCACTTCCACTGCTACAGTCGCCCCTTCAGACTCTTGGAATGTGAGGGGATAATGTAACTCTCCATCCCCATCCCCCCCCCCCCACACACACACACACTGCCCTTTAGACACTCTACAGAACGAATCTGCCTAGCCATGGAGATAACTACCCATGTGTGAGCCGAGGCACCATGCAAATATGTCTAACTGATCAACAGCAAAAGCGTTTGTTTACTTGAAGAGTTTGAAATACATGCAGCTGGAAAAAGAAATGGAAAGCCGCTTGTTTCCCACAAGGCCCTGGTGTGCCTGGAGCTAACAGACGAGCAGACACACTTTGATGCCAAGGACCTGTCCGCATGATGGGTGGTGGTCTGAGGAGGAGGAGGAAGAAGAGGAAGAGGAAGAGGAAGACTTCCTTCCAACACATCCGCAGAGTTAGTTAGGAAGCTTCTTGCTTCTCCCTCCAACAGCCAGATGATCTTGACCAGGTTCCTTAATCTCCCTTGCCTAAAAATAGAGAGAGCTGCACCTTCTCCATGCTCTCCGTGTGAACATCAAAAGAGAAAATGTACACAAGAGTGCCTTGCAAATTATGTTTTTAAAATATTTATATCTGGCCTTGCTGGGGGATAGATTTACAGGGTTTAAAGGAATGTAAGATGTAAAAATAGCAAAAATTAAAAGTGGGCATTTTAAGAAGGGAGCAAGAACAGAATGAGTCGGAAACACAGACAGATCCTTCCATGGGTGGGTGTGGGTTTCCAGGTGATGTATGCTGGAGAGTATATTCTGAATCAATGGGAGAGGTCACTTGGAGTGATGGTGTTTTGGGGTGCCTGGAATAGAGACTGAGGGCTCATAGAAAAACTGACTAATTTGGAATAGGCTGTGCATATGAGAGATTGCAATCTCACCCTCTGCCCAAATGTTAAGTCTCTAGTCCAAATCCAGATGTGTTCAAACCTAGGGGCAGCCAGGTCCTTCTTCATACTCACACATACAGCAATATGACCTCCCTTTGGGGCCAACTTGCCTACCGACATACTCTAAGTAACAACAGCAAACAGCTCTGGGACCTGGGATGTAGCAAGCTTGGTTAAGTGCTGGCCTAACACACTGAAAGCTCCGGAGGGATTCTCGGCACAGAGTGGACAGGGTATGCATTTGGGAGAAGACAGAAGGATCAGGAACTCAAGGTCACATAGCTTAGCTACGTAATGTGCTTGAGGAGCACCTAGGTTATATGAGACCCTGTCTCAAAACAACGAAAAATTAGTTTCATATTTATACACATATGCATGTGTATATAAGAAACATCATAAAGAGCGGGAGAGGTAGCTCAGTGCTTAAGAGCACTGACTGCTCTTCCAGAGGTCCTGAGTTCAATTCCCAGCAACCACATGGTGGTTAACCATCATCTGTAATGGGATCCAATACCCTCTTCTGGTGTGTCTGAAGACAGCGACAATGTACTTATAATAAATAAATAAATCTTTTTTAAAATGTCATAAAGTTAATTGTTCCATTTCTTTTTTGAGATGAGTTGCTGTGTTGCCCAGGGTGGCCTAGAACTCTTGGTCTCAGGTTCTCTTTTTGCCTCAGCCTCTTTAGTAGCTAGAACTATAGGAGGGTAGCTCTGTCTTTAAACAAACAAAAACTTTAGGACCAGATGTGGTGGCCTTTAATCAAAGCACTTGGGAGGCAGAGGCAGGCGAGTATGCATGAGTTCAAGGCCAGCCTGGAATACAGAGCAAGTTCCAGGACAGCAACAAAACCCAAAAGAACAAAAAACAACAAACAAACAAAAAGCTTTTTTTTTTTTTTTTGTATTTTCAAGACAGGGTTTCTCTGTGTAGCCCCTGGCTGTCCTGGAACTCACTCTGTAGACCAGGCTGGCCTCAAACTCAGAAATCCGCCTGCCTCTGCCTCCCAAGTGCTGGGATTAAAGGCATCCGCCACCACCGCCCGGCAACAAAAGCTTTTTTTAAATGTTTGTTTTATTTAATGTGTACATATGTCTGCCTGTGTGAATTGTGTGCACTCCGTCCAAGCAGGTACCCTCGGAGGCCAGAAAGCATCTCCCTGGAGCTAGAGAGCCAGGCAATTGGTTGCAAGCCTCTTCAGTGTGGGTGCTGGGAACCAAACCTGAGTCCTCTGTAAGAGTAGTGAGCACTCTTCACTGATAAGCCATCTCGACAGCCCCGACTCATCCTTTTAAAATGCACGTATCAGTATCAGTGTTTTTTAAGAGCCAGGTAGTAGTGGCACATGCCTTTAATCCCAGCACTTGGGAGACAGAAGCAGAAGGAGTTCTGAGTTCAAGGCCAGCCTGGTCTACAGAGTGAGTTCCAGCACAGCCAGGGCTACACAGAGAAACCCTGTCTCAAAAGAGAAAGAAAGAAAGAAAGAAGAGAAAAAAAAAAGAGTCTACAAGCATACTTCAGCTCCGTGTCAGCGCCACCTCAGTCTGTTCTTTGCCACACAGACTCAGCCCCTTGTCCTCGGAGCTCCTCCTGCCTCCCATCTTAATCTTCCAAGAATCCTGGACCTAAATTGTGTAACAAATGCCTCATCTTTCAGCATTTTCTATCTCTGTTCCCTCTCTTTGCCAGTGCTCTCCCTTAGACTAACCATATAGGAAGTAGTGGAGATCTAGGACTAGGAGGCCTCCAGAGACTGTAAGGTCAAGGGGCGACCTGTGAGAATCCAGGCCGCATGAGGCTGCGGGCAAGAGCAGCCCGGGGAGCGGCAGCACTTGACAGATAACATTGTTAGACTGTGACTCACTCCTGTGGCAGTCTGGAAGCTCAACCCTCAGCTTCCACAGCCTTCAAAGGACTGCACATGACTCTCTGCGACACTGTTGGCAAGCCGGAGTTGAGACCTCTTAATTCCTGAGGCAGACTGCTCCCTGTCCCTTTACCCCATATGGAAGAGCCCTACACTTTAACAGTTTATGTATTGGAGTTGGGCGTGGCGGTGTTCCCCGATAATATCAGCACATATCAGCACTCGGGAGGCTGATGCAGGAGCATTAGGGCTTCAAAGACAGCCTAGACTATGAAGTCTTATATAAATAAGTAAGTAAGCAAATATATACCTTTTTGTGTGTGTGTGTGTGTGTGTGTGTGTGTGTGTGTGTGTGTGCGTGTGTGTGTGTGTGTGTGTGGTATGTTGGGAACCTGAAAGGAGAAAGAACCCTTTCCTCTTGAGGGAGAAAATCGAGTCATTCTCATCTAACCAGTCTCATCACTGGCACCTGAGACTTGCCTCATTATGGGGACCCTACCCTAAGTCGGGCTACAAAGTTAGAACTAAGCAGGACTCCCTAAGGGTCACACAGTTCTGTTCTCCCAGTGACCTGACTGGAGCTGTTGAGAAGGTGTCCCAGAACTCCCTCTGTGAGGGGAGACAGCCCTTAGTCTTCGAGAACTCCCCATCTGTTGGAAGAATTTAAGCTAATACAATAAGGAAGTCTTTGACAAAGCAGTATTGTTTCCAGTTGCAAATACGACAAAGACAACCGTATTGAGACTGGACGGCATTGTGGCTCGCCTCTCCAGAAGCATGTGCTGAGCCGAGCCCTCTGTGAGCCACAGAGGGTCCCACATCGCTTCAAACACTCTTTTCTAGGCTTGGGGGATAACTTGGTAACAGAGCACTAACACTTGCCTAGTAATCAGAGGCCCTGGATTCTGCTTTATCACTGGGGCAAATCTTCCATATGACCTTTTTGAGAACCACCACAGGCATATGGGTCATATACAAAGCCAAGAGTCAATGCTGGGCTCAATTAGGAAACATTGCCTCTGGCTTAGATATCCTTAGGAATAAGAAAGACCCCCAAACCCAGTGTCCTACCACCCCCAGCCACTGCGTTGACTTCATTGAGTATCCCTAGGCTGGAAGTCATGATGCTGGGGATGGAGATAGTGTGGGTATGGGGAGATCTGCTCTACCTAATGAGGACACAGGGATGAAGGAGCCAGGTGAGTCAAGTGGAGCAGAGAGACAAGCCAGGGGAGATCAGTCACTCGATTGCCAACCATGACATTAGAATAACCATCTACTTTCCCAGACTTGCCAGGCCTCTGCCCCAAACAGTCACTTTGGAAGGTATTACTGCCGTCAGGCACATTTTCTTTTCCTCTTCTTCTTCCCTGGCCCCTATGCATCTTGTATAGATGGCCTACATAGGGGTACTACCTCTTGTTTATAGAGGTAATTTATTTTATTTTATGGATATGTTTTGCTTCTGTGTAGTCTATGTGCCACGTATATACTTGGTATCTGCAGAAGTCAGAAGAGGGCATCCGCTCCTCCGGAACTAAAGCTACCAATAGTTGTTAGCTGCCCTGTGGATGCTGGGAATTGAACCCAGGTCTCTGAAAGAACAAAAGTGCTCTTAACCATTGAGACACCTTTCCAACCCTTTCTTCTTTTCTCCTCCTCCTCCTCCTCCTCCTCCTCCTCCTCCTCCTCCTCCTC